>CAUYQG010094351.1:0-10321 GCA_963574415.1 Tarsius wallacei
CGCGCCTGTAGTTCCAGCTACTTGGAAGGCTGAGGCGGAAGGATCGCCGGAGCCCAGCAGGTCGAGGCTGCGGTGGCCGGGAGCGGCCACTGCACTCCAGTCTGGGTGACAGAGTGAGACTCCAACTCAAAAAAAATAAAAAAAAGAATGTGTAATCATGACATTAATAGTGAGTCAGAGTTGGTAAATTATGATCCTTTAATTGAAATGAAGTTTTTTGTTTAAATTGGTTTGTAGAGAAGTTATCAGTAAATTCCTAGTGAGTTGCATAATGAATATTATGTTGATCTTAATTGTTATTTTAAACAGTTTCCCTCTCTGCCTACTATCATCAAAGGTAGAAAGTTTCATAATGACTCAATGACCAATCAGCAATAGTCGAATTAATGGTTTATTTTCAGAGATTCACATTCACACAACCAACCAATCATTCATAATACAATTATTACAGACAGAAATTAGGTGGGTAATGAACCATAGCCATGGCTGCAAATGCCAGCACACCAACAGAAGGCTTGAGTGGGCCAGAACGCCCTCAGAGGCCAGTCAGTGGAGGTCACCGGGTCAGTAGGGTCATGGCTGCTCCACTTGGACAGAGCCTTTGGGCCACAGCTGTCAAGTCAGGCAGAGGCCTCAGAGTTCTCCTGGGGCAGAGATTCTAAAGGCACTTTGGACATTGTCAGCTTCTTGCTGTTTTGATGATCTTCCATGTTTTGTGTCTGTTATCATGAGCTCAGCCACCTTTGGCTCCATTTTCTTTTTGAGTCAGGATCTCTGTTCGTCACCCAGGCTGGAGTGTAGTGGCACAGTTACAGCTCACCGCAGCCTTGACCTCCTGGGATCAAGCAATCCTTGTGCCTCAGCCTCCCAAGTAGCTGGGACTACAGGCACGTACCACTACGCCCGGCTAATTTTTAATTTTTTTTGTTAGTTTGTTTTTTTTGAGACAAGGTATAGTTATGTTGCCCAGGCTGACTTTGAACTCCAGGGCTCAAGCGTCCGCCTACCTCAGCTTCCCAAAGTGCTAGGATTACAGGCATGAGCCGCTGCACCCGGCCTTGGCTTTATTTTGTATTATTAGGGGTCTTGGGTGGCACCATGTTATAGCAGGTATTATCTCATTACCTTAGTCTATTTTGCATATGGTTACCACTTGGAAGAAAAACAACTTTCCTGTGACCTCAGTACTCAGTGTAGTATACATATGCTTATCACTTTGGGAAGTAAGCAACTTTACTCTGGGCTTAATGCCACCTAATGTGAGTGACTTCACCTTGAGACATTAGGATCACAAGTTATTATTATCTATCAATGAATGGCCACAGATACACAGACTTAAGAGCAGCATCCTTGCTCCTGGGATATCTTTTCATCAAGGCCTGGGCGCTCCTTGAGCTTTGCTCCTTCTGTGTGTTCAGATCTCGAGTTCTAGGCGAAGGGCTTGTCTGTTATATTTTGTGCGATTGCTGCTTGTGGGGCTGCCTGGTACCCGCAGATGCCACAGCAGCTTCATGGTAGAGGAAGGAGAGCAGGAATGCCAGTCGCCTTGCTGGTATACCAGTTGCCACACTGGAGTGCGTGTTTGACCAAGACCTTTGGGTTGTGCAAAAGGTGGCAAGATCATACCCACCTGTCCTCAGGCATTTAGTCTAGTACAGAAAGAAGCAGGAGCGAGGGAAGACCAAGGTAGTGAAAAGGAAGTTGGATGAGGACCTAGGAAAAGGGAAGAAGGGGGTTGGTTGGGATTGGTGAGTGCCACGGCTTCCTGTCACCAAACAGCATCAGTGGCATGGTGGCCCAGACCTCAAACAGGGCTTCTGAACCCTTTATAGATCAATTGTAAAGGGAGACGAGCCTGGCCATGTGACCATTTGCCCCTAGACCTAGTCCTTTGTTGTGGTGCCAGGCTCATTCTTTGGCCCATCAGTGTGGTGGTATCATATTTGTTCTCTTGTTGCCCCTGGTTTTGGCTGAACTCAAAGGATGGCCACTGGTGAGGAGCATTGGTACTTCTTACCACTTCTCTCATGGGCCCTAGCTGTGGAGAATGCCATTTTGAGGATGTGTGCTCAGCAGTGAGTCAGTGAGATTCACACTTAGCTTTTCAGTTATGAATCTGATGCAGTGCCTTTACTGACATACTTCTGAGATATGCCAATGACTACATCGAAAAATTTCCTCCGCTGGCGAGAAGTTGGAACCCATTTCAACAAAAACACTTCCATTTCTTCTGAAGGGTCTTGGGAATACAGGAGGCCATTGCTTGACTCCCAGATGATGGACCACCCACCTGAGGCAGACTCCATGTATCGGCATGTATTCCTTATCTGTTAGAGCTGCCATTTGAGTGCTTTCTCTGTGCTAGGCACTGTGCGGAGCTCTGACAGATTTTTAAAATTTTTCAAATAATGCTAGAGCCCTAATTCTAAAGTACAAATCTAAGTTTGGGGGTTCTATAGCCTAAAACCGTCTAGTGGTTCCCACTATGTAGAGCAGCAGTCTTCATTTTTAAAAAATGGCCAGGTGCAGTGGTTCACGCCTGTAATCTCAACATTTTGGGACGGTGAGGCAGGAGGATTGCTTGAGCCCAGGAGTTTGAGACCAGCCTAGGCCACATTAGTGAGACCTCGTCTCTACAAAAAAAATAAAAAAATTAACCAGGTGTGGCGGCATTCAGGAAGCTGAGGTGGTTACTTGGGAGGCTGAGACAGTTACTTGGGAGCCTGAGGCAGAGGGATCACCTGAGCCCAGGGGGTCGAGACTGCAGTGAGCCATGAGCATGCCACCGCACTTCAGCCTGGGCAAGAGTGAGACCCCGGACTCGCTTCTTACTGTGTTAAGGTACAAATTTTTTTGTTAAAAAAAATTGTTATTAATGAGAGCAATATGACTGAATTTGCTTCATTATTTATTATTATTATTTTTTGAGTTGGAGTTTCACTCTGTCGCCCAGGCTGGAGTGCAGTGGCATGCTCACGGCCACCACAGCCTTGACCTGCTGGCCTCTGGCGATCCTTCTGCCTCAGCCTTCCAAGTAACTGGAACCACAGGCGTGCACCACCGTGCCTGGCTAATTATTTGATTTATTGTAGAGACGAGATCTCGCCAAATTACCTAGGCTGGTCTCAAACCCCTGTGCTGAGGCAATTCTCTCGCCTCGGCCTCCCAAAGTGCTGAGATTACAGGGTTGAGCCACTGCGTCTGGCCCTGCTTCATTATTTTTTAAAATCTTGGTTTAATATTTGCCATACAGCTATTTTAACATTTTACACTAAGTTTGTTCTTTTGACACTTTGTTTTAATGGTGCTTGTGGTAGCCTCTAAGATGGCCCCCAGTGATTTCTACCTCCTTGTATTCCTGGCCATTTAGTAAATGTCAGTTTTTCTAATTTGATTGTGAGGTCTGTCTCTTGAGAGTGTCTCTAAATCCTTGCCCTGACCAGGAAAAGAAGTGAGGTTCAGATGTGTGGTCAGGGGAGACACAACAGAGGCATCACAACAAAACACATGAAATAAGTTACTTACAGATCCCAGAGGGAGGAGGCAGCACACCTCTCAGGGCCAAAGGAAGGGGTAGCTAGGAGAGAGAGAAGAGGGAAACCCATGGGCCAAAGCCTTTGTTGGGGTCCAGGGCATTGCCCTAGTGGGTAGTTTTTTTTTTGAGTCGGGGACAGGTCTAACTCTGTCACCCAGGCTGGAGGGCAGTGGCACAATCACCACTCACTGCAGCCTCCACCTCTTGGGCTCAGGCAGTCCTTCCACCTCATCCTCCCAAGTAGCTGGTACTATGGGTGTGCACCACCACACCTGGCTAATTTTTTTATTTTTTGTAGAGACAAGGTCTTGTGGTGTTGCTCAGGCTGGACTTGAACTCCTGTGCTCAAGTGATCTTCTCGCCTCATCCTCCCAAAGTGCTGGGATTATAGTGAGAGCCACCACGTTCAATCCCTAGGGGGTGATTCTGTTTGGTGGGTTTAAAGCAAGCAGGCAGTAGGGTGTGGTGGCTCACGCCTGTAATCCCAACACTTTGGAATACAGAGGCAAGAGGATTGCCTTTGCCCAGGGGTTCAAGACCAGGCAGAACAACATGACAAGACTTCATCTCTACAAAAAAATTTTAAAAATTAGCTGTTCCAGCCACTTGGAAGGCTGAGGCGAAAGGATCGCCTGAGCCTTGCAGGTCAAGGCTGCAGTAGC
Organism: Tarsius wallacei; assembly: GCA_963574415.1. NCBI lineage: Eukaryota > Metazoa > Chordata > Mammalia > Primates > Tarsiidae > Tarsius > Tarsius wallacei. The sequence goes on from CAUYQG010094351.1 coordinate 4,198, forward strand.
CATTATTGTGCCACTACACTCCAGCCTGGGTGACAGAATGAGACTCTGACTCAAAAAGTAAGATAAAAATTATAAAAGCAAACAGGCACTAGTTGAGAGGTGGTCACTGCAGTGTGTTTGTGTAGTGCCCGTGGGGAACAAGAGGGGTAAGACACTAGATTGTATGTAGCTGTCCTATAGAGAGATGGGTGTCAAGAGATGTGTCAGACAGGTGTCTGGAGTTGAGGAACTGGAAGGAGGTGTGTTTCTGTGCTCCCTTGAAAAACATGGGAAGGATATTTTTAGAAACAGCATGTTTGCAGCATACAAATATGAGTTCTTTAAATTATAACAAACATTTTATCTTTAAAACAAATTTCAGTACTGAAAACTTGTATGAACTTTTTGTTTTCTGTTTCCTCATTCACCAGCTTTTACATCGATGTTTCTGTCACAACTCTTATTGATTTTGTAGCTTCTCACACCAAATGATGAATGATTTTTACCCTGGAGGAGACTAAGACTTTGAGTCATAGTTTGCTTTTATAAACCAGAATTCACTGTAGACATGGAAAGGTAAAATTCTTTTCTGCCTGGTTTCTTTGCTATTCCTTTTCAAAAGAGAAATTAAAGTTAGACTGAGGTGGCCTAATGACATAATTGCCAGAGTTCTATTTGAGGTTTTGGGATTGAATGTTTTTCACCTGTTTGCCTTTATCCACGACAAAGTGGGCAAGGAATACAGGTAGGGAGGTGAGACAGGCATTATTCCTTCCTTGGAACCTTTCTCTTTTTTTTGTTTTGAGTTGGAGTCTCACTCTGTCGCCCAGACTGGAGTGCAGTGGCTGCTCCCGGCCACCGCAGCCTCAACCTGCTGAGCTCCGGCGATCCTTCCGCCTCAGCCTTCCAAGTAGCTGGAACTACAGGTGTGCCCCACCACGCCTGGCTGATTTTTGATTTATTGTAGAGATGAGGTCTCGCCAAGTTGCCTAGGTGGGTCTCGAACCTGCGGGCTCAGGCAATCCACTCACCTCAGCCTCCCAAAGCGCGGGATTACAGGCTGAGCCATCAAGCCCGGCCCCTTGGAACCTTTCAATGGTCTGGTGTGCAGGTGGTTTAATGCTGGCCTGCCTATTAGAGCACCCTGCTGCCTTGATTTGCAGTTTGCTATAGAAGGAAAACAAATCAAACCGAGATAGCAAAGCTCCTGATACCTCCTGCTTTCTCTCTTCCTCCCTTTTGCCTGCATATTCTGGTCTGTGATAGGAATTGGAAACTCCCCAAGTGAGGGGAAAATGACTTTCACATTTAGGTTTCTCATTCTCCAGATTTTAGCCTGCGTTCTTTTGATAATAGACCTCAGCTCTTGTTCTTTGAAATGCATGTGGAAAAATGTTTATCAGTGTTGGAATTTGACGTTTTTTATCTCATGAAAACCCAGAATTGTCTGATTATGAGTGTGGCTACAATTCTGTTTTTAAAAGACTAGCGTGTACTCCCTGTAACTTGAAGATCAAATAAATAAAGTGGACCTGGAAAAGTCAGGCTTGACAGTGTGACCGTGTGTGTCATACCAGCCTTTCCCAGCTGTGGGTCTTGTTCCTGCAGACTCTGAGCATAAATGAAAGGTGCAGACTCTAGAGTGTGCAGGCACTCTGTAGTCCCTCGCCAGTTTCATGCTTCTGTGACTGTATTCTGGCTACACAAGGGGGAAGGGTGACATTAAAATCATGGTTTTAGCTGAATTCAAATCCCAGCTGTGTGACCGCAGACCCCAGCATTCACCTGGTAGGTATTAGTTGAGCACACCTTCTATGCTGGGTGCTTTGCTAAGTACTGGGAAGACAGCAGGTCTTTTTAACCTCTCTGAATCTCTGGTTCCTGATTTGCATATTGGGTCTTATAATTAATTAAATGAGATATAAAATGAGTTAAATGAAGGAATGAATAAAAGATGTCTAATAGTGCCTGGCACTTGGCTAGCCTCTAACAAATAGCAACTACTGTTACTGTGATTGTTTATAATTCTTTCAGGAATGAGGAATAGGCCAGAGAAGATTAAGAAATAAATTCTACTGGTAGAAACACTGTGGTAAGCAGTTTGCCTGAGACTGAGCTTTACAGTGTTGGTAATTAAGGTTCATTTATAAGGCCTGCAGGTTATAGCTGGGCACATGATGCCACTAAATGCAGCTCTCCAGGAAAACTCTAGAGAGAAACCCTTCGATTCAACTGTAGACCAAGTACTTTGTAATTTTTTTTATTGATTTGTTTTTTGAGTTGGGGCCTCACTCTCTTCTCAGGTTGGAGTACAGTGACGTGATCACAGCTCACTGTAGCTTCAATCTCCTGGGCTCAGGAGGTCCTCCTGTCTCAACCTCCTGAATAACTGGGACTATAGGCATGTGCCACTGTGCCTGGCTAATTTTTTTACTTTTTGTAGAGATGAGGTCTCACTATGTTGCCCAGGTTGGTCTCAAACTCCTGAGCTTAAGCAATCCTCCCAAAGTGCTGGGATTACAGGTGTGAGCCATTGTATCCGACCCCAAGTACTTTTTGAGAAAATACTTCCTATAGCGTAATTAGAGGATGTGAGCTGTGACGATTGTTCCATCTCTGTTTCATGAACTCAGATATTCTGAGGACTTTCTCCAAGGATTTCCTTGTTCTGTGTTTGTTTGTTTGTTTGTTTGTTTGTTTGTTTGTTTTGAGTTGGAGTCTCACTCTGTCGCCCAGACTGGAGTGCAGTGGCTGCTCCCAGCCACTGCAGCCTCGACCTGCTGGGCTCCGGCGATCCTTCCGCCTCAGCCTTCCAAGTAGCTGGAACTACAGGCGCGCACTACCACGCCCTGCTAATTTTTGATTTATTGTAGAGATGAGGTCTCACCAAGTTGCCCAGGTGGGTCTCAAACCCTCAGGCTCAGGCAATTCACTCACCTTGGCCTCCCAAAGTGCGGGATTACAGGCTGAGCCACCGAGCCCGGCTGGATTTCCTTGTTGAATGGGGCTTTGGGCCATTCTTGCTATCAGAGGCAGCCTCCTCTGGCCAGAGGGCTATTCTTCCTTCCCTCAAGTAATTTATTACTTCATGACAAATCCTCACCTGATCCTTAAATCTGCCATTTCTTGTTGAGCACATTTCATTTTCCCAACTCTTCTCCAGGGTCCCTCAGTTTTTATTTATGAACCTGTCTGAAAGGTGGCTTTGTGAAGCAGTTCAGTTTGTCATACATTGTGGTGAGTTTTCAGTAGTTTAGTTTTGGGGTTTGTAAGTGTGTATGGCCTTCAGCCCAACCTAGAATTACATGGTAAAACTACCCTTTATTTTCTGTTTTCTTTTTAGTTCGAATCTCACTCCACTGTCCAGGCTGGAGTGCAGTGGCACACTCATGGCCACCCCAGTGTTGACCTGCTGGGCTCCAGTGATCCTTCTGCCTCAGCCTTCCAAGTAACCAGAACTACAGGCGCATGCTATCACTCTTGGCTAAGTTTTGATTTATCGTAGAAACGAGGTCTCACCAAGTTGCCTGGGCTGGTCTCGAACCTGCGGACCCAGGCATTCCTCTCGCCTCAGCCTCCAAAGTGCTGGGATTACAGGCTTGAGCCACCGTACCCGGCTGTAATGCTACCTTTTAATTTTCCCTGGTCATAAGGATTCTTTGTGTGGACAAAAGCCTAACACATTTACAGTTCTACCAGAATATTTGCATTTTCTCTGTAAGTTGTAGTGATGAATGATTCACCTCACGACTTTCTGGGAATCTGTCCAGTTAAAGAAACATGAAGAAATTCAAGAACATCTTGTGCTCTGCGTGGATTATTTGGAGGTGAATAATCAGGCTCTTTCTCTCGGTTTTCACCCATTTTAGCCACGATGTTTTTCACCAGTATCTTCACTAGCCCTAGGATGGAGAGAACAGGTGAATTTCTTGGCGACTCCTTCCATATTGGAGCATTTCTGACTCTACCGTTATTTAAGTTTGTGTTTGATTACGAAGCAGAAGTGGGCTGACCCAAGTATTCTTGAGAGAATTCTCCTGGCTCCGAAGTTACTTTGTTTTCCCTTGTTTCTGTGCTAGCTCTGACTTAGTAAGAGAGGATGTTTAATACACTGAGCACGAGTTGCATTTTTTCATGTTGTCTCATGCCTGTTACAGCATGAATGAACTGTCCCAGAAATTGATTAAAAAGCTCAGTGTCAGGACCTGGGTTATAAGATGCTTGACGTCGAGTCATAACTATGGCATGATCTTGATTTCTAGGAGAGATCTTCTGATTGGAAAGGGAGTCTAGCACTTGTTTTTGATGCGTTACTCCCACTGTAGCATGTCTCCAAGCCCTTCTGGTAGGGCTTCTGGTCAAGACATGTTATTTTTTCTTATTCCTAGATTTAAAGTTTTGAGAATTTAATGCCTTTTTGGGTGGGTAAGTTTTCCTAATTTAACTTTATTTTTAAATTAGTAAAGAGTAAAATGGACTTTTTTGTTGTACAGTTTAATGAACTTTAACACATTTATAGATACACGTAACTACCACCATCACCACCACCACAGGACACAAAAAATTTCCAAATCCAGTAAACTTCTCATGCTATCCTGCCCTCCTTTACCCCTACCTCCTGGCAACCACTGATCTGTCCTCATCACTACAGTTTTATCTTTTTGAGAATGTCATATAAATGAAACCAGTATGTAACCTTTTGATACTGACTTCTTCCACTGAGAACGATTGCTTTGGGATCCACCTCAATGTTGAGTATAACAATAGTTTGTTCCTTTTTCATTGCGAGTAGTATTCTATTGCACGATTATAGCACTGTTTAGTCATTCATCTTGAACTGTTGATTGGCGGGACATTGCTGATTATGAATAGAGTTACAAACCTTTGTGTGCAGTTGTGTGAACATAAATTTTTACTTCACTTAACATATACATTTCCTGTGGCTGCTGTAACAACAAGTTACCAGAAACTGGGTGACTTAAAACAACAGAAATGTATTTTCCCAATGTTCTGGAAGCCAGAAGTCTGAAATTAATATCGCTGGGCCAGCAAGGCCTTGTTTCCTCCAGAGACTCCATGGGAGAATCTCTTCCAGCTTCTAGAGGCCATCTACCTTCCTCTGCTTGTGTGTGACCCCTTCCTTGTGCCAGTCCCACCCTCACTTCCATTGTTATATCACTTCTGTTGTATAGTCAAATCTCCCTCAGCGTTCCTCTTATAGGAACACTTATGATTGCTTTCAGGGACCACTAGGACAAACTAGGAGAATCTCCCCATCTCAAGACTTTTTTTTTTTTAGTTGGGGCAGAGTGCAGTGGCACCATCATGGCTCACCACAGCCTTGCCCTCCTGGGCTCAAGCAATCCTCCTGCCTCAGTCTCCCAAAGTGCAGAGATTACAGTGTTAGTCACTTCACCTGGCCAAGATTCTTAATCATGTCTGCAGAGACCCTTGTCTGCCATAAAGGGTATATTCACAGGTTCCAGAGATTAGTACCTTTATATCTTTTGGAGGCCCATGTTCTAGCCTATCACACTTGGGTAAAGACCTAGGAATAGATCTATCAGTGGGTCATAGGTAAATGTATGCTTAATTTCATTAGGAACTGCCAGACAACTTTGCAGAGTGGCAATCATTTATGTTCTACCGGAATCCTTACGTGCCAGAATTCCTGGCATCCTCAGCAAAGCTTGGTATTGTCAGTATTGTTTATTTTGGTCATTCTAGTGGGTGTCTCATCATGGTTTTAATTTGCTTTTCCCTGATGGCTAATGAGGCTAAGCATCTTTTTGTGTGAAAACTTCATACTTTTTAGTTTTCCTTTTTAAAAATTACCTTCATAAGTAGGAGGAAGAAAAGTGTGAACTGAATCATAATAAAGGAAAGAAGAACATTACTGGCTTACAACATACTCTTGCTCACCAGCGCTGTTACACAGTGTAGTACAACCACACATTACAATCTTTGATTCCGTTTTATCTTGTCTATTACATTTCTTTTTTTTTTGAGTTGTAGTCTCACTCTGTCACCCAGACTGGAGTGTGCAGTGACCGCTCCCGGCCACTGCAGCCTCGACCTGCTGGGCTCCGGCCACTGCAGCCTCAGCCTTCCAAGTAGCTGGAACTACTCTACTACAGGCACACGC
>CAUYQG010094354.1:0-25912 GCA_963574415.1 Tarsius wallacei
TGACCAAGAAAAAGAGAGAAAAACCTCAAATAAACACAATCAGAAACACAAAAGATGAAGTCACATCTGACCCTGAAGAAACACAAAGATCATTAGAGACTACTATGTACACTTGTATGGAAACAAAAGTGAAAACCTTAAGGATATGGAGGACTTTCTGACATCACACAACCAGCCTGGGTTGAAACAAGTAGAAATCGAGACCCTAAATAGACCAATAGCAATCAAGAAAATTGACTATGTCATAGGAAAACTCCCTACAGGCTGGGCTCGGTGGCTGAGCCTGTAATCCCAGTGCTTTGGAAGGCCGAGGTGAGTGGATTGCCTGAAGCTGCGGGTTCGAGACCCGCCTCGGCAACATGGCAAGACCTCATCTCTACAATAAATCAAAAATTACCTGGGCATGGTAGTGTGCGCCTATAGTTCCAGCTACTTGGAAGGCTGAGACAGAGGGATCGCCGGAGCCAAGTAAGTCAAGGCTGCAATGGCCGAGAGCAGTCACTGCACTCCAGTCTGAGTGACAGTGAGACTCCAACTCAAAAAAAAGAAAAAAAAGGAAAACTACCTACAAAAAACCCCCCAGGACCACATGGCCTTTCAGCAGAATTCTACAAGACATATAAAGAGGAACTGATACCAATTCTACTGAAAGTATTCCAGGCAATTGAGAAAGATGGAACTCTCCCCAAATCATTTTATGAAGCTAACATCACACTGATACCCAAGCCAGGTAAAGACCCAACAAAGATAGAGAATTACAGGCCAATATATTTGATGAACATAGATGCTAAAATTCTCAACAAGATCCTAGCAAACCAGATTCAACAACGCATCTCAAAAATCATCCATCATGACCAAGTAGGCTTCATCCCTGAAATGCAAGGCTGGTTCAACATTCGTAAGACTATAAATGTAATTAAATACATCAACAGATATCAAAACAAAAAGTACATGATTATGTCATTAGATGCAGAAAAAGCTTTTGATAAAATCCAGCACCCCATCTTGATAAAAACCCTTGAACATCTAGGCATATGTAGACATACTTCAAAATAGTAAAAGCCATCTACAAGGAACCCACAGCCAGCATACTCCTAAATAGACAAAAATTGAAACCATTTCCCCTGAAAACTGGAACAAGCAAGGATGCCCACTCTCACCCCTCCTGCTTAATATAGTATTGGAAGTCCTGGCTAGAGCAATTAGAAAACAGAAGGAGATCAGGGGTATCCAAATAGGAAAAGAGGAAGTCAAGTTATCTCTCTTTGCAGATGACATGATTGTATACCTTGAAAACCCAAGAGAATCTGTCAAAAACCTCCTTGCAGTCATAAAGGACTTTGGCAAAGTCTCAGGGTATAAAATGAATTTGCAAAAGACAATTACATTTCTTTACACCGATAATAAACAAACAGAAAACCAAATAAAAAGCATAATCCCATTCACAATAGTCACATAAAAAATGAAATACCTTGGCATTTTTCTAACCAGAGATGTGAAAAACCTTTACAATGAAAACTACAAAACACTACTCAAAGAAATCAAAGATGACACAAACAAGTGGAAAAATATCCAATGCTCATGGATTGGAAGAATCAACATTGTTAAGATGTCCATTTTACCTAAGGCAATCTACAGATTTAACCCAATACCAGCAACATTCTTCTCATATCTAGAAAAAACAATACAGGAATTCATATGGAAACACAAACAACCAAGAATAGCCTGAACGATCCTCAGCAAATCCTGACCACATGCGGAAGATTCAAACAGAACCCCTATCTCTCCCCATACACAAAAATGAAATGGATCAGAAGTTTACATTTGAAGTTTTAAATGTAAAACTTCAAACCATAAGAGCTTTAGAAAATGCAGGACACACCCTTATGAAAGTTGGAACTGGCATCCAATTCCTGAGCACAAACCCAAAATGCACAGGCCATAAGTGATAAGATAGACGAGTGAGATCTCATTAAACTGACAAGCTTCTGAAAAGTCAAAGAAACCATCAAGAGAGCAAGGAGAAAGCCCACAGACTGGGAAAAAGTATTTGTCAACTCCATGTCTGACAAAGGTCTAACATCAAGGATCTACAAGGAATTCAAACGTGCTGAAAAGAAAAAAAACAACCCCATTTCAAAGTGGTCAAAAGATATGTCCCGACACTTCTCAAAAGAAGACGTACGAGCAGCCAACAGACACATGAAGAAATGTTCAACCTCACTAGTCATTAAGGAGATGCAAATTAAATCTACACTGAGATACCACCTAACTCCAGTCAGAATGGCCATTATCAATAACTGAAAAAGTAACAGATGCTGGAGAGGATGTGGCGAAAATGGAATACTTCTACACTGTTGGTGGGAGTGTAAACTAGTGCAGCCTCTGTGGAAATCAGTGTGGCTATTCCTAAAAGCTCTAAAAATCAACCTTCCATATGACCCTGCAATCCCCCTACTGGGGAATATACCCTGAAGAACTCAAATCACTCTATAAAAAAGATACCTGCACACGTATGTTTATCTCAGCATTGTTCACAACAGCAAGATCATGGAACTAACCATGCTGTCCATCAAAATAGGACTGGATTTAAAAAATGCGGTACATATACACAATGGACTATTACGCAGCCATATAAAATAACAAAATCATGAATTTTGCAGCAACCTGGATGGAATTAGAGTTTATAATACTGAATGATCTCTCACAGAAACAAAGATCTGAGCATCACATGTTCTCACTCATAAGTGGATCTTGAACAAGTACCATAATACTGTAAGAATAGGATTGACAGGGGCAGGAAACTACGGGGTGCGGGGCAGGGAGAGGAAGGGAGGTGGGATTAACGGTAGTCAATATCTGTCTGGGGAAAGGGGGGCATGCCTCATCAACAGGGGTACCTGCACGATTAATATTTGTATACCTAACCCTTAACTGTACCTCACAATTTTTAAATAAAAATATATATTTTAAAAAATTGTCCTGTATTACACTATAGTGTTTATTTTTCAATTTTTTAAATGGCACAATTACAAAAATAAAGTTCACTACAAGAAAAAAAAAGAAAACCTCGTAAAATCATACTTTTATTGTAGTATTTTATTCTAGTATTTTAAAATTTAAGAAATAAGATAATTTCAGATTTTCAATAAGTTAAGTATGCAATTTAAAGTTAATTTGCAACATTTTATAACTTTTATATTAAGCCCTATACTTTTATTTTATTTATATATGTATTACATTCACCTCTTTAAAATCAAAATTATGAACAGTTTATACTAAAAAGGTTATCCTAATATTTCTACATTCTTTCCTCTTTCACTATGGATAGCTGTTGTTACTACACCATTATAAATCCTCCCAAAGTTTATTTCTTAATGCCTACAAGGCAATTTTTTTTTTTTTGGTGGAAATGATGTTTCACATGGCAATATGTTTTGTAGTTTGCTTTTTAAAATCAAAAAGCATAGGTGAGTGCATTTTAAAGGAAACAAAACACTTGTTTATATATTTACTGTTTCATAGTCTAGGTGTATGTAATTAAATTACTATAATATATGTAATCAGTCTTCCATAAATAATCATTTTGATGTTTAAAAAATATAGCTACAAGTAATGATGGAATTCTTAACCTTGTAGATAGGCATTTACACAGGAGACCATTTAAAACAGTAAGAACAAACAAGTGAAAATAAATGAGTAATAGTATCAACAAATAGCATAAAAAGAAATATATATACATATGTGGCTTTGAAACATATGAAAAATGCTCAATCTCACAATAAAAGATACACAAATGAAACCCTTCTAAGACGCTATTATTTGACCATAAACTTAGCAAAAAAAATGACAAGTTTAAAAACAAAATGATAGCAAATATGTAAAACAAACAAAGCAGAATTAGAAAGCAAGTGTTTGCATATTCTAATGGTAACAGTATAGAGTGAAACAATCACTATAAGGAGCCATACTATTATGTCCAAATGTTATTGATAGGTTTACATTTCATGTTATTCTATTAAATACATTTATAAATGCATTATCCTTTTGGTTTATAATTCCCACTTTTTGGGGCTCTTTCTTACTGGTACAAGAGCTGATTAATGTATTAGGTTTAGTTCTTATAACATGTTTGTTCATTTCAGCAAAAGACTGAAAAACAATATCTATCAAATAAGAAAATTGTCACCTAAATTATAGTATTATTAATTAAATGTAATGTGATCCAGCTATACAGAATAATAAGGAAACTTAAAATAAGAAAATATTCAAGATTCCAAGATACATTATTGAACAAATTAGCAAAGCATAGAATTTTATATATTTTATGTCACATTTTACAGAAAAATATGGTAACTCATACATGTATTTATATTTGCTTAAATTACATAGTGGTTTTTTGGCAAAATAATGTCAAATTCTTCAACAGTCTTTTCATTAAGAGATAATGTACATGTGTCTTCCCCTTTAAACTTGGTAAGGTGTTTTACTTGCTCATAAACAATGACCATGTTAGAAGTAATGGCCTTGTAAATAGGGGCCAGCTTTATGTGCAGTGGTACAAAGTCCTGTGCTTATAGAGATCCCATGATCGGTTTGCTAGTCTACTATTACAGTCTTGAAATTCTTAATAATTATTGAACAAGGTGACCCTGTATTTTATCTTGAAATAGGTCCTGTGTATAATATTGGTTGCATTAAAGGTTGGACTGCAAGAAGGCAATGCTATTTGTACTTTGTTTGTTGGAACACTCATGTGTGGATCCCTGAGGTGTTCTAAAGAAGTCCAAAAATCCTTAATGCACTCAGTGAAATTCAAGCTCTAGAGGGCACTGGGGAGTGGGGGTTGTATAGGTGTTCTGACGGAGAGTTCTAGTCTCCTTGTCATTTCAATTGAGGGGCAAATTCATAAGGAAAGCAGTCTTCAATTGTTTTAGAATCCAGCTGTAGAATTATCCCAGCCTTGTTGAAGTCCCAGACATCACAGAGCTCAGAGAGACCATACCTGCTGTGTTTTGCCAGAATTGATGGCACAGAAATCACAAGACTAATGAAATGATTGTTTCAAGACACTAAATTGGGGTATTTGTTATTTAACAGTAGTATCCAGAACATTTTCAGGAAACGAACTAAACCACGATTTATTTATGGGGCATTAAATTAGACTCCAAGAAGATGAGGGAAAGAACAGGCAGGGCAGAGATCTTTTCACCATGTAAATTTTTATGTGTTTGAACCATGTGGGTGTATTTTTGCTTTTATATAGAGATATGTTAAAATAAAACTAAAGCTATTACTTAACAATATGTGGGTTGAGGAGAAAATATGTTTGCATTTCTGCAGAGGTGGAGTTTTCTGAATATATTTGCTGAACACTTGGAATCCTTGGCTGAGAGCAAGCCTTGAAGAATTAATTCATTACAGTACAGATAGAGAACTCCAGAGGAATTAATTTACCAAAATCCAGAGGGTTTTTTGTTTGTTTGTTTTCTTTTGTTTTGTTTTTCCGTATCGGAGTCTCACTTTATCACCTAGGCTCCAGCGCAATGGCATGATCATGGGCTTACTGCGGTCTCGACCTCCTGGACTCAGGCAATCCTTCCATCTCAGCTTCCAGAGTAGCTGGGGCTACAAGCACACACCACCACACTCAGATAATTTTTAAGATAATTTTGTAGAGATGAGATCTTGCTATGGGCTACAAGCACACACCACCACACTCAGATAATTTCTAAGATAATTTTGTAGAGATGAGATCTTGCTATGTCAGCCAGGCTGGTCTCAAACTTCTGGGCTCAAGCAAATCCTCTCTCCTTGGTCTCCTTAAATACTGATATTATAGGCATACACAAACATCTTAGTGGTCTTAGTGGTATGTTTTTACATGTCGAGAAAAGTGAGGGTTGGGACTTTGGAGCTATCTCTAATTTGTAAAGCCCGTGACTTCAGCACTTATTTGAGTCTTAAAGAGGTATATTTGATTTAAAAAGGTTAAAGTAAGAATCCAGAAATCTTTCTTGTCTTTTTCCAAAACCAAATGTTTTATTTTCCTTCTTTTGGAAGGAGAGGGAAAAGCAGAGGCTAACCATTTCTCTTTTTCCTTTGCCTCTGAATTTTTCTTATCATTCACATAGGATGTTTTTCTATCTGGTTTTATTGTACTGCCCAAGTGGCAAGAACTAGGTTAGAAAGAACTTAGTGCCTTTTATTATTTACTACAGGGCCATAATAAATAGGTCTCTGATTTAGAACACCTTATGTGCATATTGAGGATAACATTAACAAAAATTAATATTAAAAACTCAAAAAATATATATTTGATGAAACTATAAAAAAGTAAGTGCACATTAGAAACAAATTTTAAGGTAGAAGTTATTGATAGGAGAAAGACTTGTTTGAGGTAAGATAGAAGCACAGACATGTAGTGATGTTCAAACAACTTTGCTCTTGAGTGTTAGGACAATGGGTGTTGACATTATTGTCTGATAGTTTATATACATATTTTACATTGTTTAGACATAAAATAACATACTCTAAATAAAAGTTTACAGTACAGATTCAAAAATATGATCTGGAAGGCCAGTTGCGAGGCCACTGCTTTTCTCTGGAAAATAAAATTAAAGTCTTGGACTAGAGAAGTAAGGAAAATGGTGACTATGAGAAATGTTTAGATGTGAGACATATTATGAAAAATAGTATTCAAAGATGAATTGAGTGAGCAGAATGACAGAAAAAAACTTTAAAAAATATTTCAATATTTGTTCCAGTACAATTTGAGAATCATTTTCTAATACACTATAATAAGAAGTAAGAATACTATATTGTCTGAGAAAAAAAATTCATATATTATAGGTCTAATTTTATGGAAAACAAGTTAACAACACTGTACTATAACATTAAAAGATTTAGTTGGGTGTGGTGGCTCACATCTGTACTCGCAGCATTTTGGGAAGCAGAGGTGAGAGGATTGCCTGAGCCTTTGGGTTCCAGATCACCTGGACAACTTGGTGAGACCTCATGTCTACAATAAATAAATTTTTAAAAAATTAACTGGGCATGGTGGCATGTACCTGAAAGCTGAGCCCAGCAGGTCGAGGCTGCGGTGGCCATGATCCTGACACTGCACTTCAGCCTGGGCAAGAAAGTGAGTCTCTGACTCAGAGAAAAAAAATGAATTAAAATTTTTAAATTAAACTAGTGTTTCAGTTGAACATAGAGTTTGAATTAATAGTTCCAAATCCTTTGATTTTTCTTTGAGAAAGTGAGAATAATTAAAAACTATGCATTTTGATGATTAATAACTATTTTTACAAATGTATGTTTTAACAATATAGATAAAATTCCTTATTGAATAAATTTCTAAAGTCTTTTATAAATAATGTTAGAAATTACAGAAATTCCTTTAAAATTTTACTGCAAATACAGTAAGTGTTCAAGTTAAAAAATGCAGGTCTATTCTAACAAACTTCGCTAGGAGAGAAAAATATAGATTTCATTTATGCTTACTATTACTCTGCTCTATTTCTTTCTAGTTCAGTGGAACTTTGTTTTTTTAATTGTTTGTCAGCCTGCTCTCCTCCTTCCTTTCCTTCTTTCCTTCCTTCCTTTAATTCTGTCTTTATCTTTCTATTTCTAAATTTATATGACCCAGAAGATTTCTAATTGCTGATCATTTCACCTGTAATCCAAATATTACTTGCTGTCCACAAATTAGGTTTAATATTAACATTCATATAGGACTTTACCAAACAGGGTTAAATTTACTGTGTACTGCTTCATTTAACAGTGATATCTGTTCTGTAATGTATATATTGCTTCTATTGAATAGATGAGGAAAATTAAACAATTTAAATAACCTGATCATGATTACTCAGCTAGTTTATCTTAACTTCAAGTGCAATATTGTTTACAAATTATTTTATAAAATAGTCACCAATAATCAGTTTCCTCTTCCACATTCAAAAAATTCTGTTTTTTATGAACGCTTATGACCACTAGTTTTCTAATAAAAGACATATATATATATGTATATAAAGATTAATCATTTATTATCCTGCCACACAAAGTAATAATACACAATTAACTAAAAATTTTTAAAATGAGAGCAAAATGCTAATCCGTAAAACCAAACCTCTTACAAAAGTAAAGATTTGTGTAGTCTTGATTATGAGCAAACAGTCATTTAACATTCTAGATTAGTCATTGTTCTTAGTAGGAACCAATAAAAAAAAACTGATCAAAGTGGAAATGTCATTTATCAAAAAATGTCTAAAAATTGAGGAAATTAATACCTGCTGTGCAGTGTGGTTTTAGGAATAGAAATAATGCATATGAAGAGTCTGACAGATAGGAGATAATCAATAGTATTATTAGTTAAGCTGGACATTTATAAGCATGAATAAGAACTTACAAATGCATTTAATACAGGTTTTAAAAATATAGATTGTTAAAATAATGTCAGCAGTGTTTAGTAAGTGGAATCCTCCCAATTAAATGGCATATAATCCAATCAATCTGTGATCCTTTATTCTTGGCCTTCTAGGTAAATTTTCTATAATTATTAATAAAGAATACATATCATCTCTATTTCACGAGTAGCTCCAGCTTATTGAAAACTTTACTAACATAGGAAACTTTAGAAATAACATATTCATATGTGCTGATACATTTGCCACATTTAAAAAATCTACTGTAATAAGCATATACGCTTACTATGTAACTTCAAATACAGTATTAATCATATATGCAGACACAGAACTTGCTAACCATTAACCATGTCATTTCTGCAAAATTAAAGTAGAATGTGGGTGATTACTGTAATAATTAAGAGTTAACCACACTCTTTGGAATTGAATACAATTTTATTTTCTTAAGATTTATATTTATTATCTTATTAGGTATGTCCTAAGAGATAACTACAAAAGGTGAAATGAATAGACAAGTTCTATATCAAATCTATGGAATCTAAATGAAGATTTCTGCCTCTAATATATTAGATTCCAGAAATTATAAACATTAAGGAGAATGAACTCCACTTGACATATTCCTAAATTGTTAGATTCTGAAAATTACAACAAGCTGATTTGGCAGAGTAATCCTTAAAAAGGATTACTGCAACAAACATATTGCAACACATACTCTAATATGGGGATTATATAAATCTGAATAGTGATTTATTGTAACTAAAGACATACTAAAAGGAGATTAGAACGTTTTAATAAATAGTTTAGCCTCAGTATTGCAAAAGCCATTCTATTTGATTGGGTTAGAAAATGTCTGAAATAATTAAGGAGAATGGCTTTTGTTACTGTTGTTTGAGCAATCCTGTCCTAGAATTAATATAACCATCTGGAAAAAGCCAAAATGCAACCAACTCAAGTATTTTCTCTTTTATGGGAAGTTCAATAATTTACTCTATACAAACCATGCATACATCTGTGATATCTATAGTCTAATATCTATGCCAGTGATTCATACTTCAACTTGTAAGTTTTATTCAATTTCTACATTGGGCTCTATGCACTTCATATGAACTACCTTACCCACAAAGATTCTGCTTTTCTTAATATGTCTAAAGCAAATATTATATGTATCATATAGATTGCATCATGTGCATACTATTTTTTCATTGGCACTCAAAGCTTTTTAGAAAAAGTTATTTTATTTTCTCCTTTGGTAAACTTTCTAAATCCTGATATATTGTGAGTTTTTAATAGGAAATTTGTGGATTATATGCATGTATGTGTAATATTTGTACAGATGACAATGAATTTATAAGTGTAATATAATATATATGCAAGTATTTATCTATGATTATTTATTAAAATTTACATATTCCAAATATGTGTGTTTTCACACAAGTGAAGTAAACACTGTAAAAGCTCTATCAAGTCATTTTGAATTAGTTAGTGCTATTAATTAAATTAGTCACAATTAATTGTTCTGTTATTATAATTAAGCAAAGCTTTCCACTTCTCAATCTCTTCAATTGCAAATAGGATACATATAGATTCCTCAAGTTGCCATGAAAAATAATCAGCAGTGAAGAAATGACTAAAGAAATATGAGGAACAAATGTGACATGGTATCCTGGAAGAAATCCTGTAACAGAGCAAAAAAAAATCAAAGGATAATAGGTAAAAGCTAAGAAACTCTAAATAGATTGTGGACTTTAGTTAATAATGGTACAATGTTGCCTCATTAATTTTAACAAGTGTAGATGTTAATATTAGGATAAAGAAGATGCAGGGTATATAAGAACGTGATATACTATCTCCTAAATATTTTGTAAATTTAAAACCTTTCCAAAGTTAAAATCTATTAAACTAAATTGATTTGTTCAAAATCTCATACATTTCTGAAATATAATTTGCATTTTAATTATACACAAGAGAAAATCCGAATGATTTCGAGATTTTACCTAAATGAAATTTATCATGTAAAGAGAAAGCTGTTACACTTTACACATATAGAAACATATATGCCATAGTTTACATTACTTTTTTCCAATTGCATTGTCATGCATAACTTCTCTGTATGATTGAACATATGTATTTTAAGAAATATACAGCCAATGTTTTATACTTATCTAGCAAGTTGAAAACGTGTTTATGTTTGCAGTATGTTCTATATAATACTACTAATAATAACAGAAATGAAATATCAAATAAATTTGCCTCTGTTTCTTAACTAAAATTGAATGGTTAATAGAAAACATAATTAGAGAATCCTATGACATGGGACAATATATTTAAATTAGATAGCCCATTCAGAGTAATGTGTTATAATTCTTAATATTATAGTTTCTAACGTGTGCTTATTTTACATTTATTGTGAGCATTTTGCAGAATAAGAAAACAATTGTCTTTTGAGCTCTTCCATAAAATATTTAGAAATATTATCATGCACATAAACATTTTCAGTAGCTTTGAGAATTTATGTTGTTTTCGTTGTTTTCGACCAAAGAGGAAAGCTAGGTATAAAGTCAGTTTATATGACAGAAGAAAAATTATTCACATCTGTATAGTTCTCTCTTCTCTATTTATGAAATAAAGGTAATATACAATAAATAATGCTTTACTTTAAATGTACCAATAGAAATGCATTTAAAAGGAATCTGAGTTTAAGTGTATTAATCTAATTTACCAATTGAATACATAGTTACAATTATCAATATAATTTTGACCCATAAAATATGAGTATATTAAAGTAAATATATATAACTTCTCATTAGACAATGAACATAACAATGATAATAGTAAAGGGTAGAAATACCGATTATTCATTTGCTGGATTTATCTAATATTATATAATATTAAATATTTTTAGATAATGTTTAATCTAAAATTAATATCATATTTTCTTAATGGATTAGACAACTTATTTCTAAAATGTTCATTCACACAGAACTATTTCATTATTTTATTATCTGTAATGCAAACAAGTAATTGCAAATAGATCTTTTTTATTTGGAAAAGAATAGTAATATGCTGGTTATTCACCACTTACCCTGCCTTCCTCCCCAAATAGATGCATTATTTTTTCATAACTCCTCTGTTCTGTGCCTAGGAGTCAAAGTCTACTGATTGAATCATTCATGATTCCTTTTTGGGAAATTGGGGGCGGCTAGTGGCTGGTACCAGCAAGAATTCAGAATGAAGAAAGAGGGAGAGATTACGAATGTTCATGATGTTCACTCTACAGTCCAACTTTATCCTAACTCACTCTTCTTCTCTCTTTTGGATTATTCCCATTAACATATAAATATACTATCTCTACTTCCCTCTAATTGAAAAAGAAGAAATCTCAATCTAATTTTCTTTGCTGGATACCGTCATATTTTTGACAATTTGATTACAGAGCTTCTCAAAGGAGTTATCTCATTTGTTGTCTACTGTTTCTGTCTATTCTTTCTTAATTCATTTTAATCTGGCTTGGACATCCCAGTTGCTAAATTTAGTAGTCAATTCTCAGGACTAACTTTGTCTGAATGAGCAAGGATATTTCAATTAGTTATTAGTCCTCTTCTTGATAGGCTTTCCTCACCTGGCTTATACAGAGCTACTATCTCCCTGGTAGATTATTATTATTCTTAATTGATGATTATCTTTTTCCTCGGGCTTCTTAATGCAAGAGTGTCCCAGAATACAGGCCTTGCTCCTCTGTGTTTTATTTTCCCTGCTGTTATCATTTTACTGATTTCCTATAATATTCAGTTAATGTCATGACTTTATAATTTCTGTAATTGACTTTCAAATATATACATATTTTTCAGTTTTGTGTTCTCAAGTTTAGACTAGCAAATACAACCTTCTATGGAATATTTACACTTGGATGTCAAAATTAAACTCCTATCTCCCAGAAACCCAATTCACACATAGGTTCCTAGACACCCAATTCACACGTAGGTTTCCACAGTTTCCTTTAATGGTAACGCTCTCATTTCTCCTTTCTCCTCTTTCTACTTTTCTCATATCCTACTTAATACATCAACAATCCTTTTGCTTTTATCATAAATATATACCAAAACAATATGCAGATACCATTCTGCTCTCTTGAATGTTTTTTTTGGTCTTGTTTTCCTATATTTTATTCTCAAGACAGTAGCCAGAGCTACTAAATGAAAATTTGTGAAATAATACACCTATGGTTTTGCAATTTGCATTGTATATTGTTCAAGGAATTATCTCTGCAAATAAATAAAAATAAATTACTTATTATATACTGGTTGATTATATTGTAGGGGTAGGCAGCAATATGTTTGTAGAACTATTTTATAAACATGTGACAGGCCTAGAAACTTTGTAATAGTTCCAAATTCTACACACACAATGATCTTGAGGCAATTAATTCTACTTTCTGTATATGGGAGAAATTGTTCTTAAAGTGATCATGCAAGGTGATTGCCCAGTTGTTGTACATATAAAGAAATAGAAAAATAAGGATGTTTAGCTTATTTCCTTTTAAAAATAATATTGTCTTATATGTCAAATTTAAAAATTAACAAATATGTGTTGAGGCATTATCATATTATTCACTATCATATATTCACACTGAAAATTCTAAAAAAGTATGTAGGTATGGAAAATTTATTAGTAGCTTAGACTAACAAGAAATATGTTTAGTTCTAATTTAATATTTTTAGGTTTTCTTAAATTTTAACACGTTTATTTAACAAGCAATGAATCATACCACCATTACACATTGTGTTGATATGATATAGCATGTCTTCCCATTTAGGAAAAGTCATTTTAACTCTGCACGGAAAGTACATGTGAACAGCTTTATTTGAAACAAAGGTGATAAAACTGGTAATCGGGCAACTTCGTCCCTGATCTTCAATTTGAAATCAATTCACTTCAAGAACAACTTATAGACACTACTGTAATGTTGATGATGTGGCTGTTTGTGCTTAAACAAATATTTTATTTAAAACTCAAGAAGAAAACCAAGAAGGTTAAATGCTCCATTTTGTTATATATTATTTAAATGTTTTATTTTCAAATTTGATGCTTAAAATTCTTATTTGACAAAAAAATAACCTTGCTTTTTCTCTAATATTGTTTTCTAAACACACACACACACACACACACACACACACACACACACACACACACATTAAGCCCTTTACTGTAGTTTATTATATTGACATTGCCAGTCTAGTCAAGTATTCCTAAAAGCCAAAGTGGATGAAAACTTCAAAGTTTTATATTTATATCTTGATTCACTCTGCTTGGATTTATCATGTTGTGACAAATTTATTACCAGAGCTTTGCCAACTCTGAAGGTTCTGATAGTGTTTCATTATGAAATATAAAATATGTCTACAGGATCATCTAAACACCCTATGATTGAGAGTAGCCTTTGCAAGAAATCAGAAAGGCTACATTGTATCACATTGTTGCTAGAGTATTTCTATTTTATATCCTTTATTTTTATTTTTATATAGTTTCTGACCTATCCCCTGATAGCTTTTAAGATGTGTTTCTATCTGTGCTCTTTCCTAATATTTTCATGATGTGTCCCTGAATACATTTTGACAGAATTTTTAAATTGTATATTTATGAGCAGCTGTTAGTTGAGGCAAATGGGATTCCTTCTTTGCTTTGTGTTTTTCTAGAAGTTAAAATTACTTCAGTTTTACTGGTTCTATCTCAATGTTGCTGTTCAAATATATATTGCATTGCACTTAATTGAATTGAGCAAGAATGCCACATTCTATACTTTTTTAACTGGAAAGTACTAAACTCATCACAGATGTGTTTTACTGGGCAATGTAAAAAAGTACTTTACACTGAAAAATAAAACTTAAGAAAATTAAAACTACTGACAAGAACAGCAAATGATATTTGTAAATTTAAAGAAAAAAAGCCTGGGGCCATTTTATTTAACTTAACCTTGCTTTAGATAGATAACAGTTGCTTTCCACATGCCCTTGATTGCTGCTATCTTTCCAAGCTAATTCTAAGAAGCTTATTAAAATATATATTTTTTATTCCCTAGGATAAGAAAGTGTGCAGAGTGCTTAACTTGAACAAGAAGTAAATACTGTTGACTAGATTTTCCAGTTTGACTATTTGTATAGAACCTTTTTGACACTTTATAGATATGCTGTTTGTAATATTTAGAATATTTAGAGAAATTCAGCTGGTATGATTCAACTAGCAAAGTCTTTAGTTGGGAGTTGCAGCTGCCTTAAACACAATGTTTTGAAGAACTAGACTACTTTTTTAATCTCGCTTTTCTGACGCTGTCTTAAATTTCAAGTGATGTAAACATAGACTGGTACAGAAGATAAACATAATTCAATATTTAGATCAGTGGACTCAATCATTTAATCAGTGAAGTAGTCACTGGCTAAATAAAATAAACTCTCATTTATTTTATTTCTAAAACATACCAGTTATGTGTTAATTATAAAATAAATGTTATAAATTTAACAAAAGATTAAATTATGAAAGAAACTATTTTACTAACTAGGATTGAGAAATTGAAGAATTTTTATATATTATTTTATTCATTTCATAAATTTCAAACTATTATGAATGTTGCTCATTATGTTTTAGTTTTATATGTATGTATGTTTAAATATTTACAAGCCTTAAAATGCATGCAATTTAAAATCTGTATTTTCCCTTAAATTTTGCTTAAATCATATATACATTTTTATATTGCCAAATGAATTAGGAGAAACATCATTAACTGTGGAATTACTGTCTTCAATTGCAATGACTGAAACTTAACCACATAGGTAAACTTTGGAACTATAACCTTTCTGTGTCCATTTGCCTTATAATCAAAAGCCTGAAAGGTTTTTTGCAAGGTTTAAATAAGCTAAAATTTATAAGGAAATGAGAACATTGCCTGACAAATATTATATGGATTATAAACATAAGGAAACTAATTTTCAACCTCCATTTGTATGTTTATGCTGCTAATGATATTTTCATTACCAAATGGAGATTTTGTTTCTTGTAAATATTCTATTTTGATTTTTTTCTATATAACTTAAATTATGTTCAAGTCTTTTGGGTTTTCTCTTCTCAGGCTTTTTTTATTTTTTATTTTTTTTGCTAATTCGGGGGGCGGGTAGGGACTGGGACTGGCAGTTGAGGGAAACTGCTAGGGGAGGGAGGGGCATACTTCATCAACAAGGGTACCTGCATGATCAATGTCTGTATACCTAACCCTGAATTGTACCCCACATCTTTATAATAAATAAATAAATTTTTTAAAAGCTAAAAGTTTTCTTAATTCTAGCTTCACCTCCTTATTTACATACTCTCCTTAAAGAGTGTCATACAGCCTTGTTGCCTTAAATGCCATCTATATTAAAATAACATGCAGATTTATATATCTACTTCCTGATTTTCCCTTGAATCACAGAACCATGTATATAACTCCCTGTTCATATTTTCATTTGTTTATTCAATTGGCATCCTGAACTTAATGTATCCAAATATAATTTTTATCTGGCCTCAACTTCCACAAGCTATACCTGCCGTCACATCGATCTTTTCCAAGTTTGTCAACAGGACAGTTGCTTACTCTGAAAACCTAAGAACCATCCTGAGTCCTCCTTCACTCCACACTTAATTTTTCAAAGAGCTTTTGTGCTCAACCTCAGGATACCTGTCTAAAGTCTTAATTTCTCTGCATCTTCACTATTCTCGCTATTGTCCAAGATTAGTTTTTCTTACCTAAATTATTGTGATAGCCTATTAATCCAATTCCCTGCTTATACTTCTTATAGTACCTGATTTGGGGACAAACCTCTCTTAAATCATGTTTTTCCCTCTGTTCTCACACGACCACAGCAATCGTCAACACAGAATGAGACTTTTGTGACCAAATGTGGGGATTTCCCTACACACCAAGTATTGGACACAAACTTGACATCCTCTAAATCAATGTGGACACCATCTACATGGAAATACTGTCAGATCCCACAGAATGAATATTCAAATAAATTTTTTAGATGTTGATTTGTCTGTCTTGTTAGAAACTTCTAGTTTTGTTTTGTTTTATAGTTTTCTGTATTTATAAGACTACTAAGTTTTTTCCACATAACCTGCTATTGCCTATATTTCAGTTCTCATCTCTAGTCACTTTTTCCTAGTTTAATTGTGATGGATTCTTTTCTGTTCCTTAAAAATTCCACTATGCTGGTTACAACGTTATGTCTTTTGCACAGTGAGTCACCATATTGCCAATTAGCCATTTATTTTCTGATTTCAAATTTCAATGTATAGAAACATTGTTTTCTAAGCTAATGTTATTTCCTAGTCACTCTTTGCAAGTCCTCTGGCTTGCTTACTTCATAGCACCACTTGCTGAATTTCATTGATTAGCCTACTTTACATTCTGTTTCTATTCTTTCTGGAAAGTAAGCTATATAGAGACCCTTATGTTTTGGTTTGTGCTGATGCATTCCAAAAATATTGACTATTTCTGAACCACAATACTCACTCATTATACATCTGAATGAATGAATTCAGGAATTAATTTAAAATATTTACATTCTAGAAGACTAATATTATTAAGGTATCATAGATTATGCAGTTACACTATTCCACCCTTTTCTAGATGAAGTTGCATATTTGATGGAATCAAACTTACTGTCCACCAACAGTTT
The DNA here is from genome assembly GCA_963574415.1 of Tarsius wallacei. Lineage (NCBI taxonomy): Eukaryota > Metazoa > Chordata > Mammalia > Primates > Tarsiidae > Tarsius > Tarsius wallacei. The sequence continues at coordinate 17,135 of CAUYQG010094354.1, forward strand.
ATTGGATAGAGAAAATATTATATATATATACATACATACACACACACACACACACACACACACTATGGAACACTATATAGCCATGAAAAAAGAATGCATGCATGTCCTATGTAGCAACACGAATGGAGCTATGGGCCATTATCCTAAGTGAACTAATTTAGAAGCAGAAAAATCATATATTGATGTATTTACTTATATGTGATAGCTAAACAATGGGTACACATGGAAATAATAGACACTGGGGACTCTGAAAAAGGGAAGGTTGGGAGAAGTGCAAAGTTTGAAGAATTACCTTTTGGGTACAATATTTAATATTTGGGTAATGGGTACAACAAAATCCCAGTTCCCAACATGATGCAATATGCAAACCAGCACTTGTACTTGATGAAGCTAAGTAAAAATTATATAAGTAGATAAATACAATGAATGTTTTTCTTTATTTATAAGTCTTTATATATTTGGATGCCCTGTGAGGATGAAGCAAACATGTTATAATTTATCATTAAGAATATGTTGAGAACATTGTTTATTTTAGTTTTAGTCATTTCATTTTGAGGTCTTTATCTCTCTTTTGCCAAAGGGCAGATTTATCCACAACTATCTTAATATAAAAAAAATAAGTTATTTCTATATTTTAACTTTTTTATATCAATAAAGCAAATTAAATTGAATGTAGAAAACACAATGTGTAGAATAAATTGCAAGCATTCAACAAGAGAAATTTTATAACTACATCTTACTGAGTGAATACTATAAATTAAGCACTTCCCTAAGTGCTTTAACATATATTAATATTAGTATTCATTAACTAATATATTAAACATGTATCAACTAATGTTCATATATACAAATCACATATGTTAATATTCACAACAAATTTATGACTACTGTAATCACATTCATCTCCATCTCACAGATAACAAAACTGAAACAGAGAAAGGTCAGATAATTCATCTACAATCACTAAGCCAATAGATGCAAAAATTACTATCAAATCCAGGCAATCTGGAATAAAAGTCTATGCTCTTTATTTGTAAACTGTCAGATCCATAATAACAGAATCAATGATGTGCTTGCTATAGTCTAATTACGAACTCTCACTATCTGATACTAAGATATATTTTTTAAGTTCTAGTACTTCACCAAATTTCTTATTTTTCCATTATCCGCTACTCAAAATCTTAACCATAACTCTAGGAATATTTCTGATACAAAGATATTCCTAAATAAGGTAAATTCTAATATAAAAATTTCATAAATGTTTTCTCAGCTGCATATTTATTGACAGTCTTCAAAAATGAAAATTCAATATAACATTTTGAGAGTAATTTTAAAAAGCCAATGTATTATTTAAAAAACTGAAAATGTATTAAATATAAAACAAAAAGCTAGGTTAAAATTACTTGTTCCTTCTAATCTTATTATATAAATTTCACCACAAATTTTAGCAGTGTAACCATATCTTGGTGTACAAATCTTTCCAAATCTATGCACATTAAGAAATAGAAAAGTTTTGGGAAGCAATTCATTAGAGATATCAGGAAAAGTGACTTTAGTATTTAAAATAATTATATTTAGTTGCTGAAGTCATGAGCCTCAAGGAACATTTTGGTATGCTTTTTTTAAACTCATTTATAACTTATTAGATGTGCATTATCATTACCCATTTAGAGAATTCCTGCTGCTAGCTTTATGGTGTTATTTTACATAGATTTTGTTATAGGTGACATTCTTTTTTCACATTTTATTCATGATTAGTATGCAAATACTACTTAAAGCATATTACCATATATATTTGATAAAATACAGCACATGTTATTTTTTTAATGTAAAATAAGATCTGTCTATCTATCTATCTATCTATCTATCTATCTATCATATTTCTATCTATCTATCTAAACGAAGTATATGAAGGGAGACCCCCCAAAAAAAACTGGGAGTATTTTTTGGAGGGCAGGCCCCTTTGGTACAGGTTTCCCCTGCTAGGTAAGTGTTCTAGGAACCCATCAGCATCAGTGTATCAGCTAGCAATGTTCTGAGAGGCTGTGTTCAGCTTCTGTTATTTTTTTTTGGAGATTATTTCAACATATTTTACCCATTCAAGACTGGAAATTTATAAGCATACCTGCCCACGCTGTCCTGAGTGTTCAGCAGTTATGATAAAAAACGGCATGACTCCCATTTCCTACCCTCTTTATTTACCCATCTCATCCCAAGCAACTTATTTTTATTTCCCTGGATGAAAAAATTCCTCAAAGGGAAATGTTTTGCCAGTATGGAAGAGATGAAACAAAAAAATGGCAGAAGCACTAAAAGGCAGCAAAATTGATGAGTTAAACTGTTTTTCTCAGTGGAAAAAGCATCTCTACAGATTTCTTATCAAATGAAGAGCACTTTGAAGTTGACTGAAGTTTAAACATGCACGAATAAATGCACATTTTTTTTTTTTGGAGTTGGAATCTCACTCCATTGTCCATACTGAAGTGCAGTAGCATACTCACGGTCACCCCAGCATTGACCTGCTGGGCTCCTGTGGTCCTTCCATCTCAGCCTTCCAAGTAGTTGGAACTACAGGTGGGTGCTACCGCCTGGCTAATTTTTGATTTTTGATTGTAGAGATGAGATCTCACCAATTTGCCCAGAGTTGGTCTCAAACCCACCAACTCAGGTAATCCACTTTCCTTGGCTTCTCAAAGTGCTGGGATTACAGACTGATAAATACACAATTTTTAATAAATAAAGTCCATTTTGGGGGGCCCACCTCATATTAGCATTTTCAGAGAAGGGTACAAATCAGTGTTTAACCTAGTTTTCAATTCTGTCATTGTTAATTCAGTTAACCGAATAGACTTTTAACACTGACCATGGTATCCTCTTCATCTTCTTTCAGCATTTGCCAAGAGAATTCAGATTGCAAACTTAAGCTCTGCTTTGAGATCAGATATAGAAGTCTCAGCAGATGCTTTTCTGTTCTATGCTAAAATAGAACATCCCCACAAATTCACATTTTCAATATTGCCCTGAATATATTATCGTTAATTTTAATACTTAAAGATAATTATAAGTAAGGTTAATGCAAGCATCTGAAACTTATGGTAAATTATACTTTATAATCTTTAAAATTATATATAACTTTCTTTTCCTGCTTTCAATTTTTCACAATTATTATGTATGTTGATCTCAAATATTTTGCACTATAACAAATATAGCATTAGTGAAGCTCCCAGTGAAGACAAAATTTTGAGACTGATATTGTATTAACTATTCTTTTTTCCTCATTTTCTTTCATTGTTGAACCTCTAACATAAATTGGTAAGTCTCATATCTCTTATCTGACAATTAACTTGTTCAGTATATTTGAAGATGATTTCCTTCAATATTATGCCAGTATTATGAACATTTTAATTTTAAATATAACAGACAGTATGAGATTCTCCTAACTTTCTAAAGAACATTATAATATTTACTTCCTTAAATATATATTTTCATCTGAGTCTTGAGATTTGTTTTTTTCTAGTTGGAGTCTTATTCTGTCACCCAGACTGGAGCACAGTGGCGCACTCACGGTCACTGCAGTCTTGACCAGCTGGGCTCAGGTGATTCTTCTGCCTCAGCCTTCCAAGTAGCTGGAACTGCAGGCATGCGCCACCACGCTCAGCTAACTTTTTGATTGATTGTAGAGATGAGGTTTTGCCAAGTTGTCCAGCCTGGGCTCATGCAGTCCCCTCACCAATGCCTCCCAAAGTTCTGGATTGACAGATGTGAGCCACTCCTCTCGGTGAAATCGGTTTTTATTTTTTATCTATCTATCTATCTATCTATCTATCTATCTATCTATCTATCTATCTATCTATCTATCTATCTATCTGTCTATCTGTCTATTTTGAGCTGGAGTCTCACTCTGTGGACCAGGCTGGAGCACAGTGGCATGCTTCCAGCCACTGCAGCCCTGACCTGCTGGGCTCCAGCGATCCTTCCGCCTCATTCTTCCAAGTAGCCGTAACTACAGGCATGTGCTACCACGCTGGTCATTTTTTTAGAGATGAGGTCTCACCAAGTGCTCAGCTGGGTCTTGAAATCTGTTTTCAAAACAGATATTTGTTCCAAATTATAAGACATGATTTTTAGCATGTTACACTAATTTTTTTGAGCATTTGTTAATATAGCATGTTTTACTGTAAAATACAAGCATGTTTTTTCCACTTGAGAATATAATTCAAACTCACTGAAAAATTAAAGTAATAGGAATATTTTTCCAAAATGTTCTTAAACAGGTAAATGATACTATTTGTATCCAACCCACCTAAAGATAAATCTTTCTTCAATATTTACAATGGCAATTGTGAACCAAAATTCTAAAAAGTTCCTAGAAGATTTTAACCCATCTTTTTTAAACCTCTGTAATTGTACTGCTTTTTCATTCCAACTTCTAATTTTTCTTGAAGTTTTGTTTTTCTCTTTTCTTGTTCTTAATTCTTCTTCCATCTTTAATTAAAAACCAACGAACTGACCACACAGTTCATTTTATATGAAATGTGAACACTGGAGTCAGAGCTATTGAGGTGAAATCTTAGTTTAGTGTTACATGTTGGCCTTAGATGAGTTAATTTTTCTCTCTTAGCTTCAGTTTACCCACTTGTACATGTTCCATTGACTATTTAGTCTCTTTTTGCTCTGTGTCTCTTAAGTAACAGATGTTTTCAAACTTGCTAAAATAGCATGCCAACGTCTTAATATATTACAATATTTATTCTTGTAAATCTGGCTCCGGGACTCAATCACTTGCTTTATACCTACTATGTGACTCTTAGGGTACTAAGAGTTTCAAGAACAAAATAGGAGAGAACATGATGGTAAATGTTATTTGGAACTTAAAACAAGATTATAATTTGAGTTTTCTATAGGACTGGGATAGCTGCATAAGAAGTGGTTTGAAGTTTCATCTTTCTGGGGTTAATTAGGAGACAGTAACCCCATTAAAGAGATAACATTGGGCAACCTCCTCGGGTCCCTCCTGCTCTGAGAGCTTTTCTGTCCTATCAATAAATCCTGCTTTCTAAAAAACAAACAAAACAAAAAAAGCTTAACAGAAAAAAACCCCAAAACTATAAGACAACTTATAAGGAAATATTTTATGGTAATCTACAGCTCAGGGAAAGTATCAAAGAAAGAACAAACTTGGAAGGAGGCCTCCTCCCCTTGCTGGGGTTAAGAGCTCATTGGAAAATGTGTGGTTCCTTACACTGGATAGTTTTGCTGGTTGGTCCACGCAGTAGATGGTTCTCACTCACTGGGCAAGCAGGCAGGCAAACGTTTCCAGTACAGCCAGGAAGCCCTGAGCAGTAACTCATGGTTTGGGTGTGCAGAGGAAGTGGGGTAGTGGGAAGCTGTGGAGATAGTCAGCCATGTACCTACTGGGTACCCTTCTGGGACTTGGACAGATAGTTAGGGTCAGTGGTAGCTCTCTCAGGCTGTAGGCTACACACGCATAGGCTTACAGAGGACACCTGTGTTGCCTGTAGAATCAGAAGGTTTTGAGGCACTGGTTTTTGTGGTTAGAGGACCACAGGTAAGGTTACCATCAATCTAGGGCTGAAAGGCCACCCAGCAATCATGCTCTGGTCACGTGACGGGGGCAGGTTTAACAGTTTGTTCTCACACACACATCTTACCCTCTGGAGAACTCTCTTCCTGTAATGCTCCTACAGAGCCCTCTACTGGGAACGTTTAGCATGGTGTTCACTTTAAGTAGGGAGATGCTTAAAAAGAAATTCCTTCTATTGCCCTAACATACACTGAAGGGTGAATTTCAAGCCAAGAGACAATAAATTAATTATAGGCACAAGGATGAAGGTAGCTCATACATTGTTTTCTTTACACATTTTTTATGCTTGCAAATACTGATGAATATATAATTACAAAAAAATGTTTATGACACTGCATTCAAAACATTCCACAATATTAGTAATATGTGCATGCTCTACAAAATTTTCTACTTAGGAAAAATGGTTTGCTACTACTAATAGAGAGGCAAAAGCAAGAGTAATATGTTCTAATAACAAATCTATAAACAGTTTACTTCCATCTTCTCATTTCATCTTTAAAATAAAACAGTGAAATTGTTATGAACTGAATAGTTGTGTCCACTCCAAGTATATATCATAATACCCTCAGTGTGATTATATTTGGATGTGGAGGTTTTGGGAAGTAATTAGGTTTAGATCAGTTCAAAAGGTAGAGCTCATGATAGGATGAGTGCCTTTATGAAAAAGGCCTCTCTCTCTCTCTCTCTCTCTCTCTCTCTCTCTCTCTCTCTCTCTCTCCCTCCCTCCCTCCCTCCCTCCCTCTCTCCCTCTCTCTCTCTCTCTCTCTCTCTCTCTCTCTCTCTTCCTCTCCATCATGTAAGGCTACAAAGAGAAGGCAGCTGTCTGCCAGCCAGGAAGAGGGCCCTCATCAAGAATCAAATCTGCAGGCCCCTTGTTCTTAGATTTGCAAGACTTCAGAATTATTTATTTATTTATTTATTTTTTGAGTTGGAGTCTCACCCTGTCACCTAGACTGGAGTGCAGTGGCTGCTCCCAGCCACCGCAGCCTCAACCTGCTGGGGTCCGGCGATCCTTCCGCCTCAGTCTTCCAAGTAGCTGGAACTACAGGCGCGCGCTACCACGCCCGGCTAATTTTTGATTTATTGTAGAGATGAGGTCTCGCCACGTTGCCCAGGCGGGTCTCGAGCCCGCGGGCTCAGGCAATCCACTCACCTCGGCCTCCCAAAGCGCGGGATTACAGGCTGAGCCACCGAGCCCGGCTGAATTATTTTTTTAAAAAATGAATGTCTGTTGTTTAATTTTCATTTTCTTGTTTTTGAAACAGACTGAAAATAACATGCTTGTGTCTATTTTCCAAAATATTGTTTGCCATGCAATTCACTGAAGTTAAGGTAATTCATCTGTTGAAAGTAAAATGGAATTCACAATTTTTTTTGTAATTTCAGCATAATGATATTATAGGAAACATATGCATTCTAAATATGTAAAAGAGGTGACTTATTTACATTATAATTCAGTCATACTTTTCTTCATTAACAAGGTTACTTGACATTGTAAAGTATTGATGCCATCATTAAAATGCAGATGAAGTTGTGTTCTTTATTGCTAATTACAAAGACTTTTAATGTAACTGAAGTCCATTGCTACTGATTACTACCCTAATAGATTACTTCTATGTTCATAGTGAATGCTTAAAATATCCTTTCCTTTTAGTGAAAAGAAATATACTTTGGGATGCTGCTCATCATTTATATCTCCAAAAGAAGAGCAAAATAGACAGGAGAAAGATTAGAAATAAAAACTAGGAGAAGCCAGGCTCGGTGGCTCAGCCTGTAATCCCGCACCTTGGGAGGCTGAGGTGAGTGGATTGCCTGAGCCCGCGGGTTCGAGACCCTCCTGGGCAGGTGAAACCTCATCTCTACAATAAATTAAAAAAATAAAAATTAGCCAGGCGTGGTAACGCGCGCCTGTAATTACGGCTACTCAGAAGGCTGAGGCGGAAGGATCGCCGGAGCCCAGCAGGTCGAGGCTGCGGTGACCGGGAGTGGCCACTGCACTCCAGTCTGGGCGATCGAGTGGAACTCCAACTCAAAAAAAAAACTAGGAGAATAAGAAAAAAGAGACAAGAAGAGAAATCTTGGTTCTGGGTATTGCAAATCTCTTAGAGCAATAGGATAATTAAGTTGGAGCTGTGGTGAATATGTAATGTAAATTTACATTAAATTATCTTATAAACCTCTGAGGGCATGTGTTTTGTTTTGAGCATGTTTGTGCTTCAAATATTCATTTTTTCCTGAACAATTTGCACCTTTTTGATTCTGTATATTTTGATTACCATATTATTTCCTTTACCAAATAATGGAACTACAAAGCAAGAAAAGAAAAAGAAAAAAAAAGGAAGTAAGGAGGATAGAGAAGAATTAGTTGAGTATGTATGCTGGTCTAGATTCTAGTTCTAACCCATCAACAGTTTTCACATTATGAGACTCACTGTAAAATTATGACACTCACTGTAGGTTATGTGTTATGGCTTGAATATGTGCCTTAAAAAGCATGTGTTAGAAACTTAATCCACAGTGCAACAGCATTGGGAGGCAGGGCTTATGGGGGATGTTTAGATCATGAGGGCTCCACCTTTGTTAATAGACTAATGCCAATTATAAAAGGGCTTGAAGTTGTGAACTTAATTTCTTGCTCTCTTGCCTTGTGATGCATTTCACCATGCTGTGACACAACAAGAAGGCCCTCACTGGATGAGGCTTCTCCATATTAGACTTCCCAGCCTCCATAACCTGGAGACAATACATTCCTGCTTATTATAAATCACTTTGTGTCAGGTATTCTGTTACAGCAGCAGAAAACAACCTAAGATAATATGGTTTCAATGTATATAAAATTGACTAAGAAAAATTGGTGACTTCTATTTAAGAATAGTTTTTTCTACACTCAAGAACTTTAGCATAAAAATGTCAACTTAATTTATCAACAGCCGGGCTCGGTGGCTCAGCCTGTAATCCCGTGCCTTTGGGAGGCTGAGGTGAGTGGATTGCCTGAGTCCGCGGGTTCAAGACCCGCCTGGGCAAGCGAGACCTCATCTCTACAATAAATCAAAAAAATTAGCCGGGCGTGGTAGCGCGCGCCTGTAGTTCCAGCTACTTGGAAGGCTGAGGAGGAAGGATCGCCGGAGCCCAGCAGGTCGAGGCTGCGGTGGCCGGGAGCGGCCACTGCACTC
>CAUYQG010094358.1:0-17606 GCA_963574415.1 Tarsius wallacei
TAGTTCCAGCTACTTGGAAGGCTGAGGCGGAAGGATCGCCGGAGCCCAGCAGGTCGAGGCTGCGGTGGCCGGGAGCGGCCACTGCACTCCAGTCTGGGTGACAGAGTGAGACTCCAACTCAAAAAAAAAAAAAAGAAAGAATTTTGTTAGAACGTTTATTAGAAATATTTTCTCAAAGAAAAGTCTAAAATTCAGAAAATGACAGGAAAAGAAAATGATACACATTAGCATACACTTATGTAGACACCAACTCTGCAACAAATAACAAGATGCCAAATTTGACAGGTTAACCAAAATGGCAGCAAAGATGTTGATTGTTCTTAGATTTTCCAATGTTATTCATTTATGTTAACATTTGTGATCAATTAATAAGAAATTCACCTTATATTGATAGGGAGTGCATTTTTCCATGGTGATGGACCCAATCAACACCTTTATACCTTTATACCACTAATAAAATATGTCCAAAATTAAAAAAAAACACCATCATGAAAGAAACTATTAACAAACCTCTCTCAGAAATACTTTAGTAGTAGACAAAAAAGTCTGTAACAAAGAGGTGTTTCAAATAACAAAATAAAAACATTTAGCATTTAACTATACAAAGAGTGAAATAAATTCATAGAATATATATCATTTTCAAACATACAAATAAATATACTAATTTTGTTAACATACTAAACTACATAAAATTTTTGAAAAAAATGCACTTATGCAGGGTATATTCTCCACACAATAAATTGGTACAAGGTAGAAGTTGTTTGAAGGTGGGTGAGGTAGAATGAATAGGCACTTCAACAAGACGTGCATAACAGAGTAGTGAAAACTGGCTGTGCAAATTCAAGTAAACTTATTTATCAACTTGGCAACCATTAATAATTCCAATAGGTAGAAGAAAGAAATTAAGTTTCAAAAGAAGTGTAGACTAACAACCATATGACTTCGGAAATGTGAAGATTTTTAAAAATATAGAAATTGTGCAACCTAGAAAGGAAAACCATAGATATATAAAATTATGAAAAGTGCTTAGTAGGCAATTAGAGCATAATTTGAAATAATGAATGAATATGTGTATACCTATGTAGTGTATATGTGTGTGTATATATATATATATATAGAAACACATCTCTATTAATATTTGAGTAAATCTCAATATTTGGACCAATTATTTTTCAGTTGTCATTCTGGTATATATCTAATATACTGATACTATTTCTTAAGTATATAGTCACTTTAAATATTTAAAGAACACCAATTTAACTGCTTCTCACCTTAAGAAATAAGCTCTACATGTGTCCTGCTGTTATACTTCTTTTCATTCCACCGAAAACTCACCAATAGCTTGTTTTTTGAGTTATTTGCCCCTTTGTTTTCTTTATAATTTTAACAAATGATGTTTGACTATTTATATTATATACATATAATATTATATGTAATATATATAATGTAATATGTATATGTGTATTGACCCATGAGCATTGTATATATAAGAGGTTTAATATTATATGCATTTTCTGATGATTTTTCTTCTGTGCTGCTTTATGAGATTCAATCATGTTGAAAAGTACAGCTGAAATTTATTCATTTTCATTATGATAAGATCAATCTACTTTAATTGATACATTGCATTTTCAACAGCTTTGAGTTGTTTCATTTGTTATGACTTTAGATATTATGAGCATTGCTGATGCAACGTGTTTGTGTTTGTTTCCTGTACAAATGTGAAAAACTTTTCCAGGTGCTACCTTGGATGCACATACCTGGAGCATATAATATATTCTTGAAAGTGTTCTGGAAAGCTTTCTTAAAGAGGAGAATGTTTAAAATGTATTTTTAATATGAAGCAAAATGTGAGGGAGATTAATACTTAAAAAATATCTATCTCAGGCTGAGACAATATTTCTCCAAAAATAAAAATTTAGACATAATCTCTTGGGTAGTAGCTGAGACATAATTAGTTCATTCACAAGTAATTTCTCTGATGGCATTTTGGAGTTGCTTCTCCCATCCTCCCCTTCATCTGACCCTCTTTAAGTCACAGAGGGGCAGGAGGTGGTGGGCATGTGGTGCCAGCTCCTGTGAAGTATAGGTAACCAATACTTACCACTTGTAAATATGTGGGGGAAGAAGTTGTCTGAAAAGTCAAACCACAAAGAGATAAATTATTATTAAAATGTTAGTTTTTGAGCAATTCATTTTTTAATCAACAGGATAGATATGTGAAAAACCTGAGAAAGAAAAGAAATTTGAAGTAGAAGTAACTACCAGCAGGGAGATGCTTTGCATTTTCTAAAGAAAATTTGTGATACATATTTAGAGGATACTTCTGATGCTAGTGGGAAGAGCACCCAATGGTATGGAAGTGACAGTCAACATTATAACAGGATAGATGAAGACCAGACAACACGTTTCATCGGATTGTCTTTGTCATAAACAATTAGAGTTGGTTTCAGGAATTAAATCTTGATTTATATAAACTTCGCCCTATAAATCCATACTAAAACTCAGGGCATCAAGGTCTTTTAAAGCAGTAAAATGGAATTCTTTTGTGACTTTCTATGTATCTACTGCTGCTGTTAGATTTAGCTGAAGACTGGTTTATATTGTTTTCGATGTGTTTTATATTGGTCAGTCAACCATAGTCCATTCTGAGTGTGTATTTCGCACCATGAAAAAATTTTAAGTGAGAGTTAGCACCTGTCCTTAAGAAAAAGATAATCTGGTTAGTGAGATAAAACTTATAATTATGAAAATAATAAATGATGATCGCATCAAAAATAGGTTTTTATTAAATATATAACTATGGTCAATGATTGACCTAGAAACGAGTATGTGTATTAAATAGGCGATTTGAAACTCTCTTAACCAATACATTCCATTTCATGCAGAAATATTCAACTCTAAAATATATGTATTCAATTTCAAAATTATGTGAAAAGGTTCCTAAAGTGGTCAGTTTTTATGTCATTTAAATTTGAACGAATTTAAGAGTTACAGAAAAGATGTTCTAATTTCTTGTGTATAAATCAGAACACTTTTTTAAACTTTTAATTTTTTTATTTTAAAGAAGTGGGGTACAACTTAAGGTTAGGTATACAAATGTTTATTATGCAGGTACCCTTGTTGATGAGGTGATGAGGTGTGCCCGCCCTTCCCCAGGCAGACTCCCACTACTGCCAATCCCACTTATTTTCTAAATGTCTGTATAGGAGGTAGAATATTTTATTTATATATATATATTAACTTGTAAAAATGTGTTTCCAATGTTTTCTTCTGTATGCTACTTTCTAATCTTATCCAAAATATAATTTTATTTACAAGTCTTCTGAAGAAGTGCTAAATGTTGATTAGTAGTAATTTAGCACATATTTCAACCATACTAATAAGAGCATATAGTTATTATATTACTATGTTTCAGGCACTGTTAAGTTACTTAAGTTATTTCATTTAATCATCACTGTCATCTTTTCTAACAGATGAGTAAATTCTGGTGTTTTTATTTTTCTTTCGACAAGTGCAATTTTGATTTATTTTTACAGTTAATAGATTGCTTTTTCATATATAAGCATGTAAGGATGTAAAAAATACATTTCTCCATAGTGGTGTTTTGTTAAAAATAACTTGCTTAAGTTCTAATTGCTTGAAATAAAAGGAAATAGTACTTAAATAGAGTCAGTATTACTCCAAATTCAGTATTCTTAAATATTATACATCACTGTACTATAAAGATAAATAGTTATCTATTTTTATGTTGCTGGACATTTGATTTTTGTTCTGTTTTGGTACATTATTTGTAAAGCTGCTATAAATTTTTGTACAACAATGTTTACATTTATATTTTTTCATTTTTCTGGATAAAAACCTATGGCTGAATATTTCAACCACAAAATATATCCATGTTTAATCTTAAGAACAGCAAGCTTTGTTTACTGAAGTTGCAATATTTTAAAAAATATAAATTTCTGATTGCTGTACATTATTATTTGGAATTTATAATCCCTTTAATTTTATCCACTTAATTGCGAGTATAGTGGAATACCATTGTGATCTGAATTTACATTTCTCTAATGGCAAAATATATTCAATACCTTTTTATGTCTTAATTGGCCATATATATATATTTCTTTGGGATTTAATATGCTAACTTGGTTTTGCATTGATTTCTTGAAATTAAATGTTTGAGTTATTTTTATATCCTGAACAAAAGTCTCTATATGTCTTTCTATATAGAGAGAGTACATATACATATTCTTAACATTAGTGATGTTTATATTCTCATTCTGAGGCTTTCTATTTTGTTTACATAATTGTATTTTTTAAAGAACAAACATTTAAGAAAATTATTATATGTTAAAATGATTAAATTTTATTTTGATCAAGAATGATCCCTTATTATTTTGTCTACAAAATATTTGTTAGTACAAGATTGTTAGTGGTTTCTCCTAATAGCTTTTCTAATAGATTTATATTTTTAGTTTTCAAGTTTAGGGTTAAGTAACCTGTCAAAATTTTTGTGTGTATGAATGACGTAAGGATCTGAATGGATTATTTTCTCCTGTAAATATCCATTTATTTCAAAGCTTTCTCTTTCATGATTGAATTTTGTTGGCAACTTTGTCAAAAATCAATTGACCATATATGTCTGCTATTTATGGCCACTCTTTTCTGTTCCATTAATCTATTTGGTTATACTTAATGCCAGTGTCACGATCAAAATCAATGTAAATTTATAAGAAATTTTGAAATCAAGTGACAAATGCTGTTCAACTACTGTTTATCTTTATAATTAATTTAGAATTCTGGGATTTTTTTGAATTTTCTCATAAATTTTGGAAACTTTGCCAACATAAAAAAGAAAAAAACCTGCTAGTAAATGGATTGCATTTGTATTGAAAACTGTAGATTGTTACAGATAGAATTAACATCTTAACAATGCCAAATCTTCAAGGTCATGAATATGAATATTGAATATCTCATAGTTTACTTGCATTTTTCTTAAATTTTCTTAATAACATTGTAGTTTTCTTGTAAAAGTGCTATAAACCCTTTGTAAAATTTATCCTTACATATTTTATGAATTCATTTCCCACTACACATTTTTTTCATTTTTTACAAGTATTTATTAAAGCTCTATTTTCACAGTGTTAAAATTTTTGAAAATCTAATAACATTTCTTATACTGTAATTAATATTTTTAATTATCGACACTATTTCCTGCTTCCAGATTTAAAGTCTCAGATTACATTTCTCTCTTGCTTAGAAGTCAGATTTCTTGGGAAGCCATTTATAAAGTTAAATTGTCATTTTTAAGTATAAAGTGTGATGAATTTTGCAGATGCATCTGCCTAAATAAACACTGCTGCAATCATGATATAGCATAATTCTCTCTGAAGTGATTTCCTTTTCACTACCTCCAATGTGCATTTTTCAAATATATTCACATATTTTGTGTCTTATCTTTTCATTTTTCTTAATGAAAATGTCTTTATAAAATGTTCTAAAATGTGAAGAAAATTTTATTTCCTTTCTATGGTTCTTACTTTTTTTGTCTTATATAATAAACCTTGACTAAACACAAGGTAACAAAACTGTACTCTATTCGTTCTTGTATAGAGAATATATATTTTTCCTTTTTTTAATCAGCTTTCTCATGTTGAAAGTTCTTATAAATTTCAGGTTTGAGGTTTTGTATTTCAGTCTGGTTTACTTTGAGCTATATTTTATATATAATGAGTAGTAAGGGTTAAATTTATTTTTTTATATATGAATTTTCAGTAGATCTACCATATGTTATAAATGCTATCATTTTCCTTTTTAATTTTTATGGTTGCCTTGTCCATTCACACTTGACCATTTATGTATTGGTCAATTTATGGACTCTTCTGTACCACTATGTATTACAGCAGCTTATATGTATATGAACTTATATTACTACTACTGTGTTATGATTACTATGGTTTTTTAATGACACTTAATTTGATAATGTGAGTTCTTTAATATTTTTCCTCTTTTTTTTTGAATTGCTTGGGCCACTTCAGGATACTTTCTATAGTATAGAAACTAGACAGTAAAACTGTGAGTCATTATAAAAATAGAAAATAAGTATTTTATTTGTTGGATTTTCTCACATAAGTAAATGGACAGATTGTGACATTTCACAGAGATAAAATACCTATTATTCAATTATTTTATAATCAACAACAAATCCTTACATCATCCTAATGTAATTGATTTCAACAAGAGGTGAATTACTTTGACTTTACATTTCCGATTAACAGAGCAAAGACATTGTCCATTCCTAAGATCAAACACACAGTTTAAATTTTGAAAATTCCAACTCATGTTACTATCACACTATAATATTAATAACAAAGAAAATTTTTGGATGGTTATCAACAACTAGAAAAAAAATGTCTGTAAGAGTGTCGAAGTTCGTTTTAAGTCATTCACTCAAATCTTGAATTTGAATGACGTCTAAGAGATTAATAAGATTATATATTGTAAACTGACACAAACTGAGTAAATATTTGGAATGAATTTTGAATGATGTGTTTCTGGATGCTTTGTAATTTTTGAAAATGTTTTCTATGCAGGAGTTGTATTTCGGTAACTTATGAAACTAGTGTTTTCAGATATGCAGGGTCATTTAAATTTTCTGTTATATAAAATTCAAAGAATGCTTTAAGTCTCTTTATTTGGCTGCAGTTTGATGAATAATCTATTAAGCATCAGAGGTATTCCACATTTATCTATTATGGCAAATTATCTTAAATACAATATTTGGTTTCTCAATTAATATTTAAATAAGATATGAAAAAGAAAAGGAAGGAGATAAAAGGCTTATTGTTGGTACCAGCATGTACTAAACATTGTGATCACTTTGTCTATAAAGTAATTCTTGACTAGATTAAATACTCATATTGGTAAGGAGTTTATATTCTGCATTAATTATTTTATCTCAGTTTTTCTGCCTAAACATGAAATATAACTTTCATATACAAGATTTTAAAAATACAAGTGAAAATGATACAACTATCTCCATATTGAAACAAATATTTTGAGTGAACAATTTAAACTTTCATTGGAGCACTTGTTTGCAAGTGTTATTTTTATATATTCATTTAAGAAAATACTAGACATATATTTGTTAATAAATAAAACATTAGTTTAACAAGTTAAGTTTTCTAGCATCAGCCCACAGTAACTATTCAAAAAAGTGAGGGTAATTTTAGTTGTAGATTTTGCTGTAATAAAAATTAATAGAAATCAAAGAAACACAGTTCACAAAAACAATTTGTAAACCCATCTTTCTACTCATTGTCATTTATGAAACTTAGACAACTATAAATGTGATTATTTAAATTTATATTCACTGTAATTTGCTGTTATATTAGTAGGTAAGGTTTTTAATTTTGAGTGTATTTTCATAAAGAAAAAGAATAAAAACACATTCAGAGGAAAATAATCTGCATTGTCATCTACATTTTATAAGCAAGAAAGTTTGCAGTAATATATTTATGTACATGGTAGACATTTTAAGACTATGTTTAGAATACAAATAAGTAGATTAGAAATCTGCCAAATTCCCTTGTAAACATATAGCAACATGCTTTATATTTTGGGGGAGCACATATTTAAATAATAATGTCTTTGGGGTAAAAACAAATTGAACATAATTTTTGAAAACAAATATTAGTACTTATATTTTTTTCCATTTAATGTCGATAGTGGGGAATCTGGAAGAGTTATATATTTAATTTTTCCATGTTCTCTGGAGCCTATCACAGTGCTATGCACATCTGAGTCTTTTCAAAAGTATACACTGGATAAAGTTGATTATCACTCCAGTTATAAAAGATCCTCTAAATGTAATATGAAGCTTGTGCTTCCACTGGAATAACACTTTCACTGTATCACTATCTCTGTAGGAGGCATTCTGCTGATGTGAGCTCTTTTTACACTGGTTTTGCAGAATGTGTGGGTGATTTTTATGTAGTATAGATTGTGATGAAAATTATATGTACATATATTGGTTTGTTTTTTATTTTTAATATTTGGAACAAATTAAAATGTGCGTTCTGCTCTTTCCCAGGCTCAGTATTATAAAGATACATACAGTTAATTGTTTTCCTAAAACATAACTTGACAGGTAAAATAACTCTTATTCCAGGATGACAGATGAAATAATTAAGGCATAGAAATAATTTTCCAACATTTTTACTCCTGAAGAGTACTCTGAATGAGCGTCATACTTAAGTTTGTCTGATTTCAATATATTTTATTTACTCTGCTATCCAAAGAATATGAAAGCAGATTTCTAGAAATGAGCTATGGAAATAATAATAACACACATATTAAGTACTTAAGGAATTATCAAACGTTTGTCATAGCAAAATGTTTGTAACTCACATGAATATTTTATGAATAAAGTGACTGACATTCAAAGGGTCTAATGCTGACCCAAGGACCATGAGAAATAGCACATTGGAACTTTTCGGTTCACAAATACTGACATACTCATATCTTTAAATACCAGAATGCTTTCAGGCATGCAACATGTGACTAGAAATGTATAGTGGATTTTCAGCTTTAGTTATCTGGAATTAAAACTATATTATTATACATCATCCTACTTTTAGTGAACAGCTAGCAGTTATCCAACCTGTACCAGTAATAACATTAAATTTGCTCTAACATTTTGTTTTCCATAACTCTTTATCTGTGTCTTCTATGGTTACCCCAGGCAGCTCACGCAGTACATATGATGAGTCATGTACTCAACAAGTTTCGATTAAATGTGGTTCTCCATAGAACACAGAATGGTAGTAGGTCCACAGATATAATTGGTATTTGTCTAATCTCTAATGTTGTGCTTTTAATCATGGCTATAGAATACTGATTTTACATTGGGAATTTAAAATCATATTGGGCCAAAATAAAGAGCCAGTTTTCAACTAGAATTTAGTTTCCTGTGCCTAAATATGAAACGGGTACAAGGCCATTCCAGTTCCAGAGGACAACCTGGGTAAGGCAGAGGTGGGATTGTGAGAGGTGGCAGTTGGTGACAGTTGATTACTTCATTGTTCTTTTAATCAGGCTACTCCTTCAGAGTTCTTTTAAAATTCTTTTATACAAAATATGCTTTTTGACTTCACTGAAGTTACTTCAAACTCTGAATGCTCTGAAAAAGAGGAGAGAACCATTCACTCACAACCAATTAAGGTTGGTAATACCAATGATAAGAAGTAATGAAATCAATTTTATCACAGATTTTAAAACAAATTGTTTTTGTCTTCTTTTAAGATATGAGCTATAGAAATACATGAAAAAGCCCTATACAATATTTATAGTAGAAAATATATATGTATGTAATGGAAATAGTTGGGAAGACAAGTAATCATAACACTAACTTTGCCAAGGTTAGCTATTTAAACTATGTCAATTTCAATTCTTATAATTTATAAAATAAGAATTCAGACTAAAAATTACCTTTAGTTTTGAAATAATGTACTAAAAAGTTCAAATAATAGTCACTATTACTTTCTTGAAATGTGGTAGCATTACTTCTCATAAGTCAACATAAATGAATAAATATTTCAACG
Source organism: Tarsius wallacei (assembly GCA_963574415.1). Lineage (NCBI taxonomy): Eukaryota > Metazoa > Chordata > Mammalia > Primates > Tarsiidae > Tarsius > Tarsius wallacei. The sequence goes on from CAUYQG010094358.1 coordinate 9,603, forward strand.
TTGAGTAATTTTAACCTAATGAATATATTTATCAGCATAATATGAAATTATTTAGTAAAATAATATGCAACCATCACATTATCTTTAATGCATATAGATAATAATATACTAATTAGTGCCAATATTATAAATTATATATGAAACTATAGAGTACATTACTTTCAAGAAGTTTTATAACTTTTCTCTTTATTTTTAATGTAATATTCAATATCTACAAAGAGGATAATACAAAATATAATAATAAGAACATTTTAGCACATCCATGAACTTAAGAATTGAAGTGTTCCTAAAAGTGCTATCTTAAACATTATCATATTTAGTTTTACAATATATTGTTTGGTTTTCCATATTGTTTTCATCCTTACAAATTTTGCAGTAGTTGAGTAAAGTCTATTGGTACATTTCTGAGAATGATTCAATCAATAATTTGTTTCTAAGATTACTCCATATAGTGACTATTAGTGTTCATTTATTTTCTCTAATATATAAATGTATCAGTTATTGATCCATTCAGCAGTGGTTGGATACTTGTATCTTCCTTTGTTCCTTTTTTGTTGTCATTAATTGTACTCATAAAACAAGTATATGTTCAAGAGTTTTTCTGTATGTATAATACAGGGAAATCTAGGGAAATTGCTGGATATAAGACATGAGAATATACACATTACTATTGTGCATTCTTTTAATTTGTAGGCATTCCCATTGATCTCTATTCAATCCAGCACTTGAAGAACTCTTGTAAAACTCCTTAATACTGTGCCAGTCTAGTTTGTGTTAAATAGTAAACAATTTTTATTAAGTCACATTTTTCTATACTAATCCAATTGAAAATGTTTATGTTTATTTTCCATGTATGTTATCTCTTCTGGTAATTATGTCATTATTTTTTGACCAAATTTTGTATTGTGGCTAGCATTTAAATATGTATTGCAATATATTTTATTGCATATTGTGGATTCAAACACTTTGTTAGTTTTATGTGTCACAAACAACTTCACTCATACTGTGAATTTCTTTCCTATTTATGGTATATTTGAAGGAACTGGAAAAAGGTTCACATTTTAGTGCAATCAAACTTATCAGCATTAATATTTACTATATTTTGTGTTTAAAAATTTAGAGTTCTTTCATTTTACTAAAGATTATACATGTAAGTCATTATTTTTTCATGAATATGTATGATTTTTGCTCTATATGTTTAAGCTCTTAATTATTTAAAATATGTTATTGTAAATAGTAAAACATAAGGTCAATTTTATTATTCTTATTGCTGCTACTATTATCATTATTAAAAATTATTAAAACTATTTCTTGACACCCATACTTTTCCCCTTCATCTGCAGTGCCATCATTAAAATATATTAAATGTTTATATTCTGTGGATCAGTGGATGGATACTGTTTGTTTATCCCTGTGACATTGTCACAGTGTCAAACTCTAACAACATTACAAGTCTGAAACTTCTTAGTGTTTATGAATTTTAGAATCAGTTTCCAATTTCTGTGAACAACTCTCATTAGATTTGTAATAGATTATATTAACTTACACAGCAATCTGGATAGACTGCCCTGATTTATTATATCTTTTCCCTTTCACCACAGATATAATATAGCTCTTAATTTTATAAAATTTTCTTTAATGGAATTCAATAAAATGTTCTGAGTACAAGTCTTTCACATATTTTGTTAAAATTATTTTTAGGTTCTTTTAGCTTCTGTTAATTGATTATTGTTATTTTTTCCATATTAAAAGTAACACATGCCACAATTTTTGTTGGTGTTTTTGCTGTTTTCCAGATTTGCTTTCAGAATATATGGATATTGCATTTTATTTCTGGAAAATTTTTAATATGTTGCTGAGTGATTATGCATGTGCTTTTTTTTGTCCCTATTTTACTTCATTACCTTACAAGTAATTTGCATCTTGTAAAAATTCTCTTTATCTCTCCTCTGCTTCCTTCCCTCCCTTCCTTCCTTCTTTTATTGCTAAACTAAGCAGGCTTTCCTGAAAGTCAATAAAGATTTTTTTTTAACACATCAGTGGAGTAGGTTTACTATTATTTTGTTTAGGCAATAGAGACCTAATATCTCTTCTTTGTAATGTCCAGTATTGGCTTCAAAGATTTACAAGCCAAAGAAAACAAGTTGTTTCTTTTCTCTGTTTTCTAAAAGGGGAGTGTAAAACTAAAGCGACTTTTAATTAAAATCATCTCGGTCAATTATTTTTGTCTTTGGCATTCTTTTAATTGAACAATTTATTCCTTTTTGTTATAGTAGTACAGTACTACATAGATTTATCTATTTTTAGAGTCACTTATGGTACTTTAAAATTTACCCATTTTCTTAATATTGTGAGCAACTTCTGTGTAAGCATTTTTAACTGCTTTTTCTTAGTATAATTAGTTTTGGTTTCTCATGTTGTGCTTTGATACATTTCTCTAAATTTTATGTCTTTTTGGCTAGTCTTATTTTATCACGTGTTAGTCTGTTGTTATAATTTTTTTTTTTTTTGAGTCGGAGTCTCACTCAGTCACCCAGACTGGAGTGCAGTGGCCGCTCCCGGCCACCGCAGCCTCGACCTGTTGGGCTCCGGTGATCCTTCTGCCTCAGCCTTCCAAGTAGCTGGAACTACAGGCGTGCACTACCATGCCCGGCTGATTTTTTTTTGATTTATTGTAGAGATGAGGTCTCACCAAGTTGCCCAGGCGGGTCTTGAACCCGCGGGCTCAGGCAATCCACTCATCTCAGCCTCCCAAGGCGCGGGATTACAGGCTGAGCCACCGAGCCCGGCTTGTTGTTATAATTTTAATTTTGAAAAATTTCAGAGGATGACAGAACCGTGATGAGAGATTTAATTTTCCCATTATGCATGCTGAATCTTTAATTTTGACATATAAGGTAAACCAAACTTTGCCTTTTCCTTATATCTCAGAATTTAAAAAACTTACTGCAACAAGAAGACTAAATGTAAGACATATTTTAAAGTACTGAATATATTTTTATATGTACCATGGTTATTCCATGCATGTCAAAGAATCTCCTTTAAGAAGATAATGAACGTTTGCATAAATAAATTTACTTTCTATTTTCTCTGAGTTTATTTAGATTTGAAACCTTGAACTTGTTAAAGATTATATGTATATATATTAGCAACTGCTGTGATTTTCAGAGATTAATGATGAAACAAATTGTTCATCCCTTAGACTTTGCCAACATACAATAAATTCTGACAGCTTTTTCCCACTCTCTTTGTTGAATACATGTAGTTTCCTTGATATGACAAAATATGATATTTTATCACTCATGCCATGCCTTTGTGTTGATCTTTCATTTTTCCATAAATTAATGAGTTCTAGCAAAGAGTGCCTTCATAAAATTGTCTTTTGCCAAAAGTCCTGCTACAGCATATGGAACTAGTGGCAGGCTACAGTATTAAGGAGATTTGTTTTAGCCTCTAAAGTGTGCACAGAAATACTAATACATCCCTGTGTGTTTTACAGATAATCCTGGTTTGCTGAGCCATGTCACAGTGGGCATTAGAGTTCTGGATGTCAATGACAATCCACCCGAACTTGCCAGGGAATATGATATTGTTGTCTGTGAAAATTCTAAGCCTGGCCAGGTAAGTTAATTGTTTTCTTCCTATCATTTTAATGGGAAAAAAAATGCAAACAGCATTATTTCCATTATTCTTAGGTATAATCCCCCAAATCCCCCGTGTAATTTTTGTGCCCAGTAAAATAATTTCATGAAGCTTTATTTTAACTACCAAATAATTTTTTTGAGAATCATAGAAAATTAATTTTCTCTGTATCTTGAATGAAACTGAGAAAAATGAACTCATTCATAAATGATACATTCATCACACCAGTAAAATTATATTGAAAACTTTATATCCAACCTTGCATTAAGTGAAGAGGAAACAGAGACTACTTCTGTCCTAATGAAGCTTACAGACTTGACTGGGGAGAAGAGATTAGTTTGGTCAATTTTGGGTGATCTGAGAGAGCACACATGAATGATGGTTGAGTGATGCTGCTGATAAAAGATGGTTATGTTTTAAAAACATAAAAAAATAGTATGTATTAATAGAGTGATGAGAGTGAAGGAAAAACAGTTTGAATACAGTCTATGAGGCTGTGTGTAGCATGGCATCCAATTAAAGAAGTATGGCAATTTGGAAAGAAGGTGGTGTGGCTGTAACAAATAGACCAAGTGGGAGACAGAAAGAAAATGTACAACATTTGTCTTTCCCGTTGTATACCAAATTAGGCAAAATAAACATCTTAAAATATGCTTATTATCTCACTGATTGTGTAGGTGAGACATTTGTGCATGACTTAGTGAGTCTTTGCAGGGGTCTTACAAGTCTATAATCAAATTGTCAGTCAAGGCTGCCGTCTCACCTGGGGCTTAAGAATTTCTTCCAAGCTCCCTTAATTGTTGGTAGCATTCAATTTTTTCCCCCCAGCTATTGACCTGAGAAAGTCAAAACAGAAAGGGCTCCTTAAGGCTGCTCATAGTTCTAAGATATCACCCACAGTTCCCTGTCATAAAAGCTTCCTCAATATGGCCACTTAACTCATCAAGCAAATTAGGGGAATTTTTCTTGTGAGGCTGCTAACCAAACAGTCTCTCGTGTAATATAATTCGGACAGTGATGCAGCAACACATTTGCCCCATTCCCTTGGTCAGAAGCAAGATACAATTCATACCCATAATTAAGGGGAATAAATTACAGCACACAGGTATTTCAGGAGAAAAAACTTACAGTCTTTCTGCCATGAATCAATCTAGAGGTAGAAAGGGTATAAGTCTGGCTCAGTCAAAAATACTCTGCTTCTGTCTTTTGTAAACTAAAATGCATATATCTTCCAAAATCACTTTAAATCATTTTAAGTTTTGTGGTGAAGTTATAATCTTGAGAAAGACTGCTTTGTGTATTTGTGTACAAGGGACAATCAATAGTGACTGTTTAAAATAATTATTAACTATGTGTCTTTAATACTTTCAGAGAAAAAAAATACCATATCTATATAGAAAAATATGTTTATTTACATATATTTATACATTCTATATTTTATTTATTTATATATTTATACATTCTATGTTTTATTGATTGATATTTTATCTATATGTTATATATTGATATATGATGTATATGTTTACATAAACACATACAAATTATATTTTATATGAATATATGTTTGTGTATTTTATATATAATATGCAGACATTTTTTACATTAAGGGTTTTTCTGATTCACTTCTGTTAAAGACAATACTTTAGACACAATAAATTTAACCAAACTTGTTACTAAAATTATACTTCTAAGTTAGGTTTATTTTTGTTTACATACTATGTTAGGTGATGGTTTGCTATGTAGAAACTCTACATACAGTTACAGCTTCACACTAATGATGTCCTACCTATTAAATTTAACACTGCCCACAAGAAAATTATAAATATAAATGAGGAAAAAAAAGACAATCATATTTGACAATATTGTGCCCCTTATATGCTTCATTCAGTTAAAATATATTAATATTCTTATTTTATATGCTTAAATATTTTTTCTATATCACCATTTTAAAAGCAGTAAATAATTTTATTGTACAGATATATTATTATTTACTTACAAGTCCTATTTTAATTATATCAAAAATGAATACATACATCCTACCATAAAGTTTTTAAAAAGTACAATTGATGAAAAAATATTAAAGATTACAATAGTCAATTTATATTTTAAGAGTGCAGTGTCTCAACTGTTGGTAATAGCAGCAACTTAGACATAGCTGAAGAGAAAATAAGTGAATTGGAAAATAGATCAGAATAAAATATCTATGTTATAGTATGGAAAGAAAAAGAATATATATAAGAATATAAGAGATATATGGAAGATGTATGTTTAACATACAATTTATTCAATTCTCAGAGGCATGTGAGAGAGAGAGAGAGTAGGACAGAGTAATATTTGAGGTGATCATAGCTGACAGTTATTCCAAATTAATGAAAATATCAAGCCAAACACTCAAGAAGCACTGAAATGAAGAAGAAGAAGGAGGAGAGGGAGGAGGAGGAGGAGGAGGAGGAGGAGGAGGAGGAGGAGGAGGAGGAGGAGGAGAAGAAGAAGAAGAAGAAGAAGTAAACAAACTGCCTGGAAAGGTAAAACTACTTAAGTATATCAAGGTAAAATTTTAGAAAATTTAAAGAAGCAAGAGACAAAATACTGTTTAAAAGAAGAAGAAGAAGAAGAAGAAGAAGAAGAAGGAGAAAATCCTTATGACCTAGAGTGAGGCAAAGCACTTTTGACTTGATACCAAAAAGCATGATTCATACCAGAAAACATTGATAAAGCCAAAACCAAAATTAAGAAATTTTGCTCTGTGAAATAGCTTGATAAAAGAATACAAAGACAACCTACATAATAAAATAAAATACTTGAGAACCAGGTGTTTGACAAAGAATTAGTGTCTAGACTACATTAAAAAGTTTGCAAAACTCAACAGTATAAAAATAAAAGGATCCAATTTGAAAATGGGCAAAATACATGTGCAGATTTTTATTAAAGAAGATATGCAAATAGCATACAAGCACATTAAAAGCTATTCAACACAATTAGTGATTAGGTAAGTAGAAACTAAAGCTACCATGAGATATCACTACATGCTTATTATGAGAGCTAAATTTCTTAGTGAGATGTTGAGAACTTAGATAATCAATTCTACATTGCTAGTAAGAATGTAAAGTGGAATTGATACTCTGAAATATACTTTGGCAGTTCCAGGAAAATATGTAACTACCTTATAACCTAGAACTTCACTTTTGGGCATTTTCCTCAGAGACATGAATCTTATGTTCACATGACAAACTGTACACAATTACTTATAGCACTTTTATTCACAATAACACCAGACTGGAACCAACACAAAAGTTCTTCAGTGGATGAATGGTTAAGCAAACTGTAATAAATCCATAACCTGGAATAAAGTTCATCAAATTAAGAGGAACAAACAGTTAATACATGCAACAACCCAGATGAATCTCTAGAAGATGCTGCTGAGAGAGTAAAAGACCCAATTCCCGAAGTTTCCATAAGTTATGATTCCATTGAAGTAGCATTAATAACATAACATTAAAAAAATAGAGAACACATTAGTAGTTGTTAGAGGTTAAAGGAGTGAGAGGGGTAAGGATAATAGAAAAACGGTAGTTGCCATCTAATGGCAGCAAGAGGTATCCTTATGGTGATGAAAGTGTTATATGTGTTATAATTACTAATGCCAATATCCTGGTTGTGAAATCGTTTTGCGAGACGTTGCTTGTGGAGGAAACTAGGTAAAGGGTACATGAGATCTCTCTGTATTATTCCTTATAACTGCCTAAAAATCTACAAGCACCTAAAAATAGAAATTTTAATTAAAAGCAAAAACAAACCAAAAGTATCTAAAACCTTCAAAAGGACAACAATAATATAAACTGATTTTTCATCAGGAAAGATAGAACTCAAAAAATAATGCAAATATAACACCCAAGAGCTACAAGATAAAAACTGACAACCGTAAATTCCCTTTCTACCAAAAAAATTCCTCAAAAGTAAAGTTAAGAAAAACTCATAGTTAGACAAACAAAAATGTGAGAATTCTTTAACATAAGGAAGACACATCACTAAAGCTTTTTTTGAGTAAAGAGGAAAACAACTCTATTGGCAAGAACCATCAAAGAACAAAGCAATCAGTAAATAAATTGATAAAAATGAATGATTAATGACTGAACAATGAGTCAAAGAAATGTCTTCCTGGGTTTAAAACTTACGAAGTAGCCGGCTCAGTGGCTCAGCCTGTAATCCCGCGCTTTGGGCGGCCGAGGTGAGTGGATTGCCTGAGCCCGCGGGTTCGAGACCCGCCTGGGCAACTTGGTGAGACCTCATCTCTCAATAAATCAAAAAATCAGCTGGGCGTGGTAGCACATGCCTGTAATTCCGGCTACTCGGAAGGCTAAG
>CAUYQG010094359.1:0-14772 GCA_963574415.1 Tarsius wallacei
CGGAAGGATCGCCGGAGCCCAGCAGGTCGAGGCTGCGGTGGCCGGGAGCGGCCACTGCACTCCAGTCTGGGCGATAGAGTGGGACTCCAACTCAAAAAAAAAAAAAAAAAAAAGAACATTCATGATTCATGAGGAGAGATCAAAATATCAACATTGACAGTTTAAAAGAAGTTGATTCCAATCCTCAGAAATGACTTTGAAGCGTTCAAGGCTTCAGTGAGAAAGTAACAGAATATCTGGTGCAAATAGCAAGAAAACTAAAGTTAAAAACAGCCCCTGAAGATGTGACTGAATTGCTGTAATCTCAAGATAAAACTTGAATGAATAAGAAGTTGCTTCTTAAAGATGAGCCAAAGAAAGTGGTTTATTGAGCTGGAATGTATTCCTGGTAAAGACGCTGTGAACATTATTGAAATGACAACCAAAGATTCAGAATATCGTATAAACTTAGTTGATACAGCAGTGACAGGGGTTGAGAGAATTGCCTCCAACTCTGAAGGAAGTTCTGCTGTGGGTAAAATGCTTTCAAATAGTGCCACATACTACAGAAATATCTTTTTGTGAAAGGAAGAGTCAGCTGATGAAGCAAACTTCACTGTTGTCTTATTTTAAGAAATTACTAGCACTCTAGTCAGCAGTCATAAACATATAGACAAGACCCTTCACCAGCAAAAGCATTATGACTCACTGAAAGCTCAAATGATCATTAGCAATTTTTAGCAGTAAAGTATTTTTAAATTAAGATTGGAGCATTGTTTACACATTAAGTTCTTACGTATTTAAGAGCCTACAATATAGTGAAAGCATAATTTTCTATTCATTGGGAAACAAAAAAAGTGTAACTTTTATCATTTTATTATATTATTTTATTTTGATATTTACTTCTTGCAGAGGTCTGGAATAGAGCCTGTAATATCCTCAAGATGTGCTTGCCCAAGTGTGCATACACAGTTGTATGTGTTTAAACATTTTTACTATTTTATCTATTCATTCTAAAAAATTTAGTCTTATTGGTATATAGGGAATTGTTTTTGTTTCCATGGCTACCTGTATGATACCCTTTATTTAAAAATTTTTTTGATAGTTTTTTAATCTGTGTATCTATCTATTCATCTGTTCATTCATTCATTCTATCATCTATCACCATGATCATATTATCATTGTTACCACCGCCCTCCATCTTTTATCTTTTTTCTTATGAGCAATAATAAAATTAGCTTATTTCCTCCTCCTTTTCCTTCCCTTTCCCTGGTGATCTTTTCATCACCCAGCTTTAATCAATGGTGCTATCTTTCTTAATTTTTATCTTTCTACTATATGCTTACACTTCTGTAAGTCGCTTCCTCATCCTTAATTGTTTCCTTCATATTCTTGGTATTACATATGATGCAACCACTAACTTTATTCTGCTTTCTACATTATGCATCTTCTTTCCTCCAATTTCTTCTGGTTGTATAATTTTTCACTGTCAGAGCATGTAATATTTACATTCTATTCTGTCTTCCTTATCTCCTCCTTGATTTGTGCTTTAGATCCATAGTTAAATAAATTTTTATCTCAGATGTACAAGTAAATATATTCAATGCTTAGTGCTGATATTTTTGCTAGAACTTCCCCAATTATCTCTGTGTTGGCTAGAACTAATTCCTTAGTAGTTCTTAAAAGAAAGGTTCTTATGAAAAATATTCCTCGTACTGCTTCATGTTCAAAACAAAATACTATAGCCTTTATGTTTGAAGGTCAACTTGTCTAATACAAAGTCTTTGGATTACTTTTTCTTCAGAGTATACTGTAAATGTTTCTGAATTGGAGTCTGGCTTCTGTTTTTGTCAAGTTGTTTGAGACCAACTTAATGTTCTTTCTTTTAGGAGTAGGTTAGCAATTCATCAAGTAAACTGATGATTTTGAGAATGAAAAGGATGATGTTAATAATTAGCGTGGTAAACAGGTTTAAGGCAATATAATACCAGGTTAACTGGAACATTGTGATTTTTGTTTGTCTGGAGAACCAAAAGTTCTTTATCTAAAAAATCCAATATTTTAGGATATGTCTTGGTGATAACTATTCTAAATAAATTTTCCCAGAGTGTGTCCTTTCAGCATGTACATTCAATTTTTTTAAACTTCAGGAATAGTTTAATTATTATTTTGAATATTATTTATTTTAAATATTTTTTATGGGGGATCTAATTATATATGTTATATATATATATATATATAACTTCGGTGCCAAACATGTATTCACATTTTAAGAGATGTTATCTACGTATAGCTTTTCAAAGTTGAATTGAATTACAGTACTAATGTGGTGTGACTTCTACTCAAAAGATGGCATTAATCAAATGAATGCTAGCATCATCTTGTGACAGGCAGGGCAGTCAAAGAAGATGGCTGAAGCATGGTTGTAGCTCAAGAAGTGCAAAACTATTTTGAAGTGGTATTTGACATTTGAGAAAATTGTGGACGTACAGCAACAATGGAGGCAAAAGTATGCAATAGAACCACCACCATGCCTAACAGTTGGGCATGCCTTTGTGATCAGTTTGAGAAGCATGGTACTGTGTGGGATGTGCACAAGGAATGGGGAGGCCTCACACAGCAACAAGTCCTGCAGCAGTTCATCATGATCACAAGTGTCTGTACACTGATGGTAACCACTCTGAGCACCTCTTGTGGAAGTCAAAAGTGACTTGTGTTCATCTTCTGTTATTGGCATATATTGAGTATAACAATTTTAATACAGTAAAAAGTATATATGTATTTTGGTGCCCTCTGTATATATATATCTTTGTGAAAGGAAGAATCAGAAATAACTTTTTGTGAAAGAAGAGTCAGAAATATCTTTTTGTGAAGGGAAGAGTCAGCTGAGGAAGCAAACTTCACTGTTGTCTTATTTTAAGAAATTACTAGCACTCTAATCAGCAATCATAAACATATAGACAAGGAACTTCTGCTGTGGGTAAAATGCTTTCAGATATATATGTTGGATTTCCTTTGCACAGATTTCCATGTTTTTATTTTCTTGATACTTTTATCCCCTTTATACCTTACTTTATTTGGGTTTCTCATTTCCTTTCTCCATATACCTATTCTGCTTTCCAAACTTTGTATTCTTTCAAAATCTGACTCTCAGTCCTAAGATTTTTTTTAAAAATTTTTTTTCTTTTTCTAAGTTTCTCAACATCTCTATCATTTGATCAGCTCTTCTTATAATTCTTTGGTTTCTGTGTTGTGTTTCTTTCTTTATAGTGCTGATTCTTGTATTATATTCATTTTAGTTCCTTAAAGTCATTAGGTTGTAATTTTTATCTCCATTGTGGTAACATTTTTTTCTGGTGTATTTTATGTGGTCTTTCAGGACACATTTATAAAAAATTATGTATTTATTCTTACATGTTTAAACTTCAATCCCCTTCAAAGTACTCTTCATTTGTTGCAATGCACCTATTTAGATGCTGTTTCCGCTACTCACAACCGTTTTTGAACTTGTCAATTTTGATATCTGTTAGTGATTCTGCCTTTTTTTTTGTTTCACCTTTTCCACATTGACAAAACATTTCCTTTTTTTATCTGGGGAAGCAGAAAAAAGTTGCTTGAGGTGAGATCTAGTGAATAGGAAGAAAGGGACACAGGGGTCATAATGTTTTTGGTCAAAAACTGCTGAATACTTAGTGTGGAGCGGGCAGGTACATTCATAAATCACCCATCATGAAATGGGCAAATGCGTTGACTCCTCAAAAACAAAAAAAGATTCACTGAAGCCGAATGCAGCCTCTCACAAAAACGCTAGCTGCTACACTGATGTCGATGGGTTCCTAGAACACTAGCAGGGTAAGCCTGTACTACAAGGGGCCTGCCCTCAAAAATATATATTTCCTTTTTTTCAGTCCCCTTGTATATTGTACTAGATTTTTTTAAAGAATGGGGAGGAGTAGATATTGGCTGGCCAGGGTCTTTTTAAAAATGTCATTGCCCCAGTGAAAAATTTAAATATGGAAACTTTGCATAGCCACTCCTCGTCTATTGTCTGAGTGTCATGGCTGAGGCCTGGGCCTCTCAGATCTCTTTCTCTTGTCTTTTGAAAAATAATATTTTGCAGCTGGTTTCTGATTCTACAACTTCTGAATTCCTGTAATGTTCATCTGGTCACTTTCTGCCGGTTCCAGTAATCCTGTCCCGGTCAAAGTAGGCCCTGAAGCAACTGTTTCTTTTCAGGATTAGATCTTTTCTCTCTGGAAATTTAATTTTTTCCCCCGAAGCCCCTTAATAATGTATTAGAGAATGAATGAGATCATTTTTAAAAATGTACCACCAAATTCATACAGAAAACAGACCCTGTTTGTGTCATACTTGTCAGAGATTTGTTATACAGTTGTTTTCTTTTTAAATTCTGCCCATGCCATGTATTATTTATCTTTCAGAAATCCTCATTCTGCCCTTCCTTTTACACATCCACTGTTGCGTTCCCTTTTTGTTCATGGAGATTTCCAGCAATGAAGTTTTATATCCTTCTACCGCAAAACATATAGGTTGCCTGCTTTGACTTCGCTGATATTCTGGGTCTTGGCCTATTACTTTCTGGATCTCATTTGATCCTCTCTCTTGACTTGGAACTTTTTTTCCCCCTAAAATATAACTTTAGTCAACTTCCTAAGAAAGACCTCATAGAAGGCAAATTTTGACTCTTAATAGGACTAATCGTTCTGCTGAATATATCATTCTAAGGGGAAAATGATTTCCCTCCAGGTCTTTGAAGGCATTGCTGCGTCCATGTTGTCTTGGGTTCAGAGGCCTGATGAAATCTGATATTGGATACTTGTTTTTCTCTGAAGGCGATCAACTTATTCTCTAAAAAGGCTTTTAGGGTCTTTTTTGTTTGTTTACATTTTGAAGTTTTCATGTACTAAGCATGACTTTTGTGTTTGTCTGGTGGCTCTGTTTCTTTTTCTTTTTTAGTGAGAAAAGAGGATTTATTGAGAGGACAGGAGAGCTACCACATCGGGAGGAGACCTGAGGCTCTGTTTCTATTCATCTTCAATCTGAAGATGAAAGACGAATCCCTCCACTCTGGTAAATTCTTTTCTATGGTGATTGTGGCCTCCATCCTTTATTAGCCTCAACTTTGTTTTTTAGTCTTTTTTTTCAGTTATTCAACAATATGTACAATCTCTCAGACTTTTTCATTTCCTTCTTTGTTTGTTCCTTGTCCATAATTTCATGTTTTTGTTTTATAAATACTATACTTTACCTGATCACTTCAAACGTATTTGAGGTTTTCAAAGTCATTTGCTTTCTTCTGATCTTTTGCTAGGGCCGTGTAAAATGTGTGTTTACTTTGCTCTTTCTCATCTGGGCTGTTGGTTTTCTGCACATATCTGGCATTCTCTATTTTTCCACTCAGGCTTAAGATGTGGGTTTGCTGTGCTTCAAGGCGGATGGAACCGTCTTCCAGACATTTTCTCCAAGGAACTCTGTGTAGGGTTACTTTGGTAGGTGGAGTTACAGAATGCAGCAGTTGGGCTTGCAAATCCATTTCTCATCCCAGTACCAGCGTCAATACTGCATGTGTGTGTGTGTGTGTGTGTGTGTGTGTGTGTGTGCACACGTGTGTGCGCAAGAGGGGAAAGAAGAAGAAAGATCACTTGCCACAAAATCCTTTCCCCCCAACACTGATTATAATTCCTTTAAAGAATGGCCTTTAGAATTTTGGCTGGAATGAAAATGCTGGCTATCTGTGCTCTGTGCTTGAAGTTTTGGGGTGGAGTGCAAAATAGAGGTCCTGACTACTCTTATTGTCTCATATATATAACTCTTCATTTATTTTCTTGTGCATAGATCTACAAGTCACAATATGTACTCCCCCATGTAATTCCTTCGATGCATACTCAACAATTTCATGTGACAGGAGTACTCAAAATTTAGCTATGCATATTAATAGAAATTCTACAAACTTTCTGAATTCTATAGCTAAATTGTGAATAGGTTCTGTTCATTTTATATTGATTCTCCTTCAACCTTCTAAGCAGTTTGATGTCTTTTCCTGTATCTCTTTTTCACCACTTTTCTCTCCTTTTTCCAAAACCAGGAATCAATTTTCTTTGGCTTTTTCCTTTTTAAAAATCTTGAGCCAGGTGCAGTGGCTCATGCCTGTAATCCCAGCATTTTGGGAGGGTGAGGTGAGAGGACTGCTTGAGCACAGGAGTTTGAGATTATCCTGGGCAATACATCAAGACCTCATCTGCAAAACAAACAAACAAAAATTGCTTGATGTGGTGGTACATGCCTATTGCCCTAGCTACTTGGGAGGCTGAGGAAGAAGGATCACCTGAGCCCAGGAGGTCAAGACTGCAGTGAGCCCTGATCATGCCACTGTACTCCAGCCTGAATGACAAAGCGAGAGCCTCTCCCATTCATAATAAAATAAAACAAAATAAAATAAAAATCTTGAATCTTTGGCTTTTGCTTTAAAATTCTGGAAGATTGCCTTCACATAGAAGTTACCTAAATGATCCCATTTCAGCAATCTTTCCAATTGACTTTGAGCTTCACAGAAAGCTGTATTAAGTAACAAGAAAGCTATGATGCAAATAAACAGAGAGGACGGGTCGGGAGATAAGCAAATGGGTTTTGGATGAGTCTACAGATCATTCATCAGCAAGTGATCCTTACTAAGTCACTTAGTCAAAATATCTAGAATTACAAAATAAAGCATAGCTACTAAGTAATCATACAAGAAAGGAAAACTACTAAGGTTGGTTTTGCTGAGTCTTGTTCTTTTTTATTTCACATATGTACAATGTGCCGTTTTAAAAAGTCTAACATCTTTTGAATTAGCCCTTGGCTTTTATTTCTTTCCTATTCTCTGTCTCTGCTCCCTCTGTGTCACTCCTTCGGTCACCAGATGTTCCAGTGATAATTCTCTACATTGCTTTTTTTTTTGGTTTTAGGTCAGTGCTGCAATTTCTTCCATTTGCTTCCCCCTCCACCAAAAGTGACCCATGTGAACTCTTGATAGTTTTCCCAGTATATTCCAGACACAGGCATCTTCCTATCCTACATCTGAATACTGTCTGCTCACTCAAAGGTCAGAAACCCCATTACTGAGCAAGAATGTAGAGACCCGAATCCAAAGCACAGAATCCATTAATTCTTAACAATTGGTTCTAGCCATTAGTGAATAGAAGAAGCTGCACATCAATATTAGGACTCTGAATAGGATCACAAATTTGGCCCATGCAGAAGGTTGCAATTTGCCATGTAAAAACGTTGAGCACAAAAATGGATGCAGAACACAAGATACTGGACACGTTGTGAGGTTTTAATTTAACAGTTTACACGGACAGAGGAGAAGCAAGAGTGCAGCATCACTTGCAAGAGGCAATGAGAATTTCAGGTGCTGCTGCCTGCGGCTGCCTCTAGTGAGAACTATTTGCTGAAATGACTTGGACTGGTGTCAGATAACCAGAGGGTTCCTCTCACCTGTCAATTTATCTAATAAAGGAAGAGAAGAACATGCGCTAGATTCTTGTATTGACTTTCCAAGAACTACTGCAACCCTTCAGGCACCATCCTATAAATGCTTTGGAAAACAGGGTAGAGAGTCTCTTTCATGTTGGTGCTTTTAATCTAGTCACACCAATATCATCCAAGCAAATAAAGCAGAACTTCAATAATAAAGCATGCTTTTGATTGCGACAGCTTAAGATTTTACTTTATTATGTATGTTTGTATGGTTTTGTGTGGAAAGTTGGAGGGGGTTGCCACAACTGATAAAATCTTGTCTTTCTGAAATCTGTTTGATGTATACAGATTCTTTCCATAGCAATGATATGATTTTTAAAAATTAAGTTCCCCATTCTTGCCAAGAAAATGGCTATATTTTTTAGTCTGCCATTTAATTTGTCTCTAAAAAGCCTGTCTTCCTAATATGGCGATCATTAGAGTAATGCATATTTGATGAAAATGAGTGATAAATATCATTTCAAAGCCTATTTCTAAGCATCAATTGATGTATGTATTGTTTTGTCTGTTGTGTTTAATGGCCACATCTTACTTTTTCTAGCTTCACAGCAGCACCCGCTGAGGAGTAAATGAAGACTGACCTGTTTTGAAATCTTCTTCCAGAAATAAAATTTTCATCCTGTTACATTTGCGGCCGGAGAGGAAATTTGGCACACACATTGCCATTCATTTGCAAATGCAAAGTCACCCACTTGAAAGCCTATTCACTCTGAGGAGGGCACAGTCTATCAAACAAGATCAAGGGTACTTTTTATAGACTCACAAACATCTCTCTTTATGTACATACATAAAAGGGTCTGATAAGAATAGAATTTCTCTCACTGGAAAAAGTCCCCTAAGTATAAATACCCAGTACTATGAAATTCATTAATCATAAAGGGGAAATGCTCTAGCAAAAGTGCCACTAAGTGACTCAAGCTCTCTTTATACATAACACTCATAAGACTGGGTACTACTGAGAAACTCTCTTGTGTGTTTTTCAGGGGAAAAAATCATTTCAGACAAATTCCTAATAAGAACTTTATTCCATTCTTATATCACTCGTAGATAACCCCTTGGTAGTTTGCTCATGGATATTAAATTCCCAGGGATAAGGAAAGGCTTTGCTTGTGGTCTCAGAATGCTTATGCTCTTGTAGGTCTTCAGGAAACCCAGGCAACAAGTTCTTACTTATACACAGGCTGGACCCAAGCCATAAGTCAGTGGTCAGTCTAACCACCAGTAAGATTATATACGAACAAAGTGGAAAACCTATCAGTTGAGTCTGATTCAATTATCACTCCTCCCCCCATTTTTGTAACATTAGTTATTCACTTTTCTCCTTATAGGCATAGTCTGTGGGTCCAAGCATTTTTCAGCTTGGGGTCTGTTTTTTTATTTTCTGCTGTCGTAGTCGTACTTATTTTTAAAATTTAATATTTGTTCAAATAAGGGAGCATTGGCTTCCATGTCCAGAAAAGATGAATCCAGGATAGTAGAAGAAGGATGAAAGGAGTCACCTGTGTACAGAGTCTGACTAGGTCATCTGAACATTGCTTCAAGTTCTAAAATACTTGAAATCTCCCAAGTGTGCCCTACTTTAGTTGACAGGCAACAATGAAATAGGCAACTAAGCTTTTTTCTTTCTCTTTAGAAAGATGTTTACATCCTTGGTTCTTATATAACCTCTATATTAGATAAATAGCATAGTTTGGTAAATAGGAGGATAGATACTGTTCCAAGATCTTCCATAAAATTGTTTGCAAACAAAAGTTAATAACATTCTCTGGTCTTTCTTGGACTACTCATTGTTTCCCTATTTTGGCTACTTTTACTTCTTTGTCTTATAAGCCTTTAGAGGTGGCATAAATTCCAAGGACACTTTTCTTTTCAGCCATCTGAATATAATGGCTTAAAGCTGTAAAATTTGCTCTTCATTTGCAGATACCCATTTATTTGCCAATATTTTCTCTACCATAGTCAGTTTCCATTATTCAACCAATCCCTCAACCAATCAGACCAATAATTATACTCTTACTATTAATATACATCCAATACCATACTTGGTGCTATAGCAAATTTAGAAAAATATAACATTGCTCTGGTTTTAGATAGACACTTTATTGCAATCAACTCTAATCTGGCCACTGA
The DNA here is from genome assembly GCA_963574415.1 of Tarsius wallacei. Classification (NCBI taxonomy): domain Eukaryota; kingdom Metazoa; phylum Chordata; class Mammalia; order Primates; family Tarsiidae; genus Tarsius; species Tarsius wallacei. The sequence continues at coordinate 9,652 of CAUYQG010094359.1, forward strand.
GTTGATTTTCTGTAAATCATGAAAGGTCATGTTGAAAATTTATAACGATTAGACCTCTTCACATTTCTAAAGTGTGCACTATGAAAAATAAGGAAGTGACTAAAAAACTAAGCATTTAGGCTCAATAGCTGTTTAAGTGTCAGGGTTGTAATATGTTCAAAATTTGCCCATTAGCACAGAATTTTCTCATATTGATCATCAGTATGTTCTTATAAATGATAGCAAAGATGCAGGCTGGACATTCGTTAAAATAAATAATTTTTAGCTCAAATAATGTAAGGTTAAAAAAAAACAGATTTCAAATACTGAAAAAAAGAAGACAGATTTAGGGAAAGTTCTATTACTTATTTTTTTATGTTAGGTATTAGAACTTAAAATTTTAAATACCTTGAAGATTGAATCACTGAGGTTTCATGATTTCAAGTTGTTTATTTCCAGGGCCTTGGGAATATGGTCATTTTGACAGAAACGAATTTGGTGACTCCACCTAAATCAACACCCTAAATAAGCATTATTTCTATTGAACAGAATGCCGTTATAGTAGACTACTGCTTCACAACTGTTAAATTAGAACTACTGCCTAGAAAATAATACTTATATATGCTTAAGTATAACATAGTAAAATATATTTTTATATAACAGACTCTCATGGGGTGATCCATTAAAGTTGTCTTATAGAGTCATACAATAAAATTAAAACACAAAAGAAATAATGCCATGCTCTCAATCTCAAAGGATAATTTGAGGAGGTGTTTTCTTTCTATCCCAAGAATGCTTTTTTTGATTTTGTGATGGAATCTTGCACTGTCACCCAGGCTGGAGTGCAGTGGTGCAATCCCAGCTCACTGTAACTCGAATGCCTGGGCTCAAGCTATCCTCCTGCTTCAGCTTCCTGAGGAGCTGGGACTACAGGTGCCCACTATCATGCCTGGCTTAATTTTTTTTATTATTACTAAGAATGTTTTTTGGCTGTTGTTACATATTATTCATTTTTATCATCTCCACTGAGATCTTTAAAGAGGTATTGCTTTTCATGATTTTTTTGTCATTAGATCTTTGCACCCAACCTACATTAAAGTGTACTATGAAATATGAATGTATGCTATGAATAATTAGGTGTATCTACTTGTTTAAAATTCATTATTATTCTGGTCAAAAAGTGCATCTCCTAGGACTGTGATACTAAATACAATTATTAAATGATCTGGGGCAAGCAATGTGGAGAAAGAACAACAAAATACTATCCAACTTGAAATCATCACCTGGGATAGTAACTGTCTTAAGTGGCAAAAAATTACTGGCAGTGCTTTCTGGAGCCATTAGGAGCTCTATGCACCCTGGAGTGCTATGAGCCATAAAAGCAGAGTGGAGATAAACACACCCTGGGGTGTCATAAGCCATGAAGCACAGATGTGTTCACCCGTATTATGATAACCATTGCTTAGAGAAATCCTGCTTTTAGTGGAAGAAGACGAAGAAGGAAAAATGCATTTTTCTATTTAAAAAAATCTAGCGGCTAAATCTCTTTTTTTTTTTTTGCATATGAGACAACACAGGTATGTCCTTCCCTTTAGATACTCCTTTCAATATTACAAAATTTCTCTAAGTGAAGTTTTAAGACCTGACTGTACACTATATACAGTAACTGAATATAGCACATCAAACCTTCAACCTTAGCATTAAGTCTTTAAAAAAGTTATATGGTTGATAAATATTGCCAGGTTTCAGCTATCTTCCCCTTGCATAGGAAAAAGAAATAATAGAGGTCAAACATGTTTCTTTCAATATGAAATTGACGTAACCTAAGATATAAAAAACAAAACCAAGGAGCTCCAGTAGGCATTTACCTCTATTCAGATCGACATTATGAATTCACCTATTTTATTATTCTTGTTATTTTAAGTAAATAGACCTTCTGCTGTCACAAGCGAAGAATAAGGTGGGTCTCAAAATAAAGGAGACTTGTAAACTAGTGACTTCTCAATCTTGTCATTTCTTTTCAGTTCTGCAATGTTATGATGTTGGGATAGGTTTCTTTAGACAACGTTTTGGGTGTTTTCTTCTTCCTCTTTGTTCTTCTTTTCTCTTTGGGTTCCACTTCCCGTGGAGTGTAATATTTGTACAGATGGCAGTGATTTCAACAGATGTGGCCTTTGATTTTTATTGAGGAAAACAGAAGTGACTAGACTCAGCTTAAAAAGACCTGTACAGGATCCGAGAGAACTATAAAAAGGAGAGCAATGTAATAACTACAATATATGAGTGGAAAGGTGATTTCTGGGTACCTAGAAAATTCATATTTTTTTCTCCATACTATACTTAAATAAAAGTATGTTATCTTAGACTTACATAGTAATGTTTATTGGCCAAGAAACTCTAGGGCAGGCTATTTAAGCCAATGACCCATGAACTCCCTGAAACTATATTAAGCGTTGATGTTGCTACTGTTGTGTTCTTTAGGCATATTCTAGAACTGAGTTCTGTGGATTTGTCAGATTCCTGACTTTATGACCCTTAAATAATTAAGAATGAGAACTCTAGGTCAACAAAGCTTGTGTTGCTTTCTAAGGAAGAACTGTGAAAATTGAGTATATTTATTCAAATAGCAACTAAGAGCAAATTTGACTGATATTTGAGTAATTTTTTCTATGAATCAAGGGTGGGATCTTCTGTCAGAAAGGTCAACATCCTCAATGCATTTGAAAGTATGACCTTCACAAATGAGTTGTCAGTTTAGTTTCTGATTCTACATGTAGGGAGCTTGGAAATTACCACCTTGTCCTAACAACAAGTTAAATAGATGAACAAACTAAAAAATCAACAACTCCTCTTAGATCCAAAAAGAGATGAGATGACAGGGCAAACCACCACTCTCAAAACTGGAGAGACAGAAGGGGGATATGAAGGATCACAATTTACTGGAGGAGAAACATATTAGGAGAAACCACATGGGAACCAGTGCTGAGGTAGGCAAACCTGAACTGTAATTGAGGAAATACTGGAGGTTCAGTATAGACACATTTAAGAATTTAAAATTCTAGGGGGAAACAGTTTTAGGAGAATCTTCAGACTTCTGTGAGTTTTTCTGCCAGGAGCTTGACCAAGTTCTCACAGGATATAAAAGAGAAAGCTTCCTTCATTATTCCAATAGGGTGGGGGAAAATCAATTCAAACTATACATCAAAATATCTAAGGCAAAATCTGGTAGAAATGCAAGGGGATATAAATGAATCTATTAAAATAGTTAAAGATCTCAACTCCCTTCCATCATAATGGACAGATCCTTTAGGCCAAAATATCACTAAGGACATAGTTAAACTCATCAGCACCATCATTCCACTGAATATAATGAATATCAATAAACTACTTTATCCAAAAACAGAATACATCTTCTTCTCAAAAAGACACAGAACACATCATGATAGATCAAATTCAGAGCTATGAATCACAAATTGATGAATTAAAAGTAATATAAATCATACAATGTATGCTCTCAGATCACAATGGAAAATATAAATAAATAACAACATAGCTGGACAATCCCAAAATACATGAAGAGTAAACAACATATTTCTAAATAAGACATAGATTAAAATAAATCTCAATGAAAATTTAACAATACTTTTCACTAATGGAAATGAAAAGACAATTTATCAAAAATTTTGGGAAGCAGCAAAAAGTCTGAACATTGAAAAGCAGAAAGATCTAAAATACATAATTTAAACTTTCATGTTAGGAAACTAAAAAAATAAGTTAATCCAAGAAAACTTTCCACATCTAACCAAAGATGTGACCAAACAAGAGACACAGAGAATCCCAAAAAGTATCAAATGAGAAGACTAACCTCTAGACACACAGTAATTCACTTACACAAAGTAGGCACAAAATAAAAAATTCTAAAGGCAGCAAGAGAAAAAGGTCAGTCTACCTACCAGGAAAACCCAATCGGTATAACAGCAGATATATTGGCAGAAACATTACAAGAAAGAAGAGACTGGAATCCAATTCAAAGTCCTCAAAGATAAACAATTTCAACCAAGATTTTCCAACCCAGCCAAGCACAACTTCATCACTGATGGAAAATTAAAATCGTTCCCAGACATTCAATCCCTAAGAGATTATGCAACTTCTAGATCAGTTCTACAGGAGACACTTAAAAAGATATTAAGCACAGAGCACAGAAGAAAGAAAGAAAAAAAGAGGAATGACCACACACTTCCCAAAAGAACAGCGGAGTATAGAATCAAACAAAATACAGCACAACAACAAACTTGAAACACACAAATACATCAACACCAAAGCCAAAAGAAAACAAGCAAACAACAACAAAAAAACTTTATGTGAACCTCATGACAAGAACAAACAATCATATTTCAATAATCAGCTTGAATGTGAATGGACTAGATGCACCACTAAAAAGACAGAATGGTAAACTGGATAAGAAACCATGACCAGCCGGGCTCGGTGGCTCAGCCTGTAATCCTGTGTCTTTGGGAAGCTGAGGTGAGTGGATTGCCTGAGCCTGCAGGTTCGAGACCCGCTTGGGCAACTTGGCGAGACCTCATCTCTACAATAAATAAAAAAAAATCAGCTGGGTGTGGTAGCGCGCGCCTGTAATTCCGGCTACTCAGAAGGCTGAGGCAGAAGGATCGCCAGAGCCCAGCAGGTAGAGGCTGCGGTGGCTGGGAGCGGCCACTGCACTCCAGTCTGGGAGACAGTGAGACTCCAACTCAAAAAAAAAAAGAAACCATGACCAATTATTTGCTGCATCCAGGAAACTCATCTCACTATAAGGGATGCACACAGACTCAAAGTTAAAGGATGGAAAAGTAGTTTCTAGGTTAATGGTCACAAAAGAAGGCAGGAATTGTGATCTTAATATTAGACAAAACAAACTTTAAGCTATCAACAATTTAAAAATATACAAAAGGACATTACATAATGATAAAATACTCAAATCATGAACAAGAAATATTCATCCTAAACATATATGCACCCAACACAGGAGCACCAGCATTTATAAAGCAACTACTAATTAACTAACAAAAGATTTTCACTCTAATACTATTATATCAGAGGACTTGAATAACCCACTAACAGCCCTAGATAGAACGTCTAGGC
>CAUYQG010094362.1:0-10681 GCA_963574415.1 Tarsius wallacei
GGAAGGAAGGAAGGAAGGAAGGAAGGAAGGAAGGAAGGAAGGAAGAGAAAGAAAGAAAGGAAGGAAGGAAGGGAGGAGGAAAGAAAGAGATTGTATGTAATACCTCATATACCCATGAAAGTCTGAATGAATTGCTCCACATGTAATTTGATACTCTAGATAATCAAAACTTGTCCCTATAAATATCAAAATTAATTTAGACCCGTCTGAAGAAAATCTTTTAAAAATACTATTTCTTTCTTTCTTCCTAAACAGAGCGCAGGTAGCTTGAACATAATTTAACCATTCCTAGATGACCCAGAACAGCTTATTAAAATGATAAAATACTGGGCCTGGCTCATAAAACATCAGTTCTTAACCCTTACTAGCCTCCTGACATGGACAACCCCTTAGCCACACAGGACCTTGTTTTTTTCTTCTGCAAGATGAGAATGCCTTTGCCAGCCAAAGCTATGGTCAAATTGAAACAGAATGAAGTAGAAGCCCTTACAGGTCTTTTCTGTTTTTATTTTAATTCAGTACCCCTTTGCCTTACTCCATTGAGGTTACTTTCTCATCAGATCTCCTTAAAGTTTTTCATCTTAAAAAAAAATCATCCTGAATCAATCACCACTCCTGAAATTACTTGCAAGCCTGAGTTATTTGTGTAGAACCATCTGTACAAAGCAATTCTTTCAATATCTATTTATTCTTTGCAGAATCATTACAAATCATCATCAATGTAGTCATAAATTGACTGACAACTACTAAATCAGAGCCCAGAAGAAAACAATCATTGCATTCCAACAGAATCGTAACCAGTGGGTGGATGTTATTTCCACCTTATTGCTATACTCAACTCCTTGAGTCTCATTCAGTTTTATAGACCAAGCACAATTAATAATAAAGGCCATTTTCTCATATCTTTGGGTGCTTGGGAAACAAAACTATACTGTTAAAACACATCAGTTGTGAAACTGGCAGATGAAAAAGAGAAGCAAAACAAAAAACAAAACCCAGATTGCAAGCATGATCATGATATTCTTGCTGTACGAAGAAGACCATCAAACTAATTTTAAAAGCAGACTGGCTTTCCGCGGTTTGTTTCTTTAACCATAACTAAGCAGTGCTCAAAATACTCCAAGAACCCCATTCATTCAAAAACACTTGTGCCAGGCGCGATGGCTCAAGCCTGTAATCCCAGCACTTTGGGTGGCGCAGGCGAGAGGACTGCCCTAGTCCAGGGGTTCAAGAGCAGCTTGGGCAACTTGTCAACCATCATCTCTGTAGTAAATCAAAAAACTAGCCGGGCATGATTCCAGCCACTTGGAAGGCTGAGGCGGAAAGACTGCCTGAGCCCAGGAGGTCAAGGCTGCCATGAGCTGTGAACTGTGATTGTGCCACTGCACTCCGGTCTGGGCAACAGAGTAAGAGGCAGCCCTTGAAAACAAAACAAAACCAAAAAACCTCGAAACCTTACTGTGCGCCAGAGATGGGGAAACTCTGTCTTCGAAAGAGACTTTATCCTCCACAGTAGCCCCCGTCGGGTCATGTCATTCTCAGCACCCAACAGGCACCTACGTGACATTTCATGACACCACCCTAAAGGGATGTATTATGGTCTTCGTTTTATGGATGAGGAAACTGAAGCCAGGAAGGCTAACTGACTAGACAAGACCACGCAGCTGGTTCAATGCCAGAGCTGGGACTGAATGCAAGCCGGCCTCCAGCGCCCCCCACGACCCCAGACCCATCGCCCGCTAAAGGGGTCTCCCGTAGGGGCGGAACCCGGAGGGATCCTGGAGGAACTAGTTATCGGGGATTCCTGGAATATGCCTCAGGAAGGGGCCCCGGGACTTCGCACAATCTGGTACACAATACGCAGGGTGCTTAAAGGCCAGCCCAGCGATTAAAAACACCCTAACGCAGCCATGCCCGGGCGCGGCCTCGTAGGGCACCAGCCCACCACCCCGCCAGCATCTGCCCTGAAAAGGACCCTTTTCCCAGGCCAAGAAGTCAGGCGGGGGACGGTGGAGGGTACGCAGAGAAGGGGGCTGACGCGTGGGTCTGCATGGCTGAGAGGCCGTATCACTGCCAGGACCCACCCCTGACCTCCGAGAGTCGCCCGCGGGACACCCACGCAGCCAGCCACGCTTCTCACAGGGTCCGTCCCCCACCCCAAAGGCGTACGCACGTCCCGCCGCTGCGTCAGCACGTCGCGAGGACGTCATCCCGCCGGCGCTGTGCTATAAAAGGGGCCGGCGTGGGGCTCACACAGAGGCTGGAGTGTAAACCCTGGCGGGCGTACCTGTGCTCTCCGGCTCTGGGCCAGCTAGGAGGGAGCGGGACGCAGGGGCAGTGCGGTGGTGAAGACTAGGAAGAGAGGCAAGGGGCGCGAGGCGGGAAGCAGGCGGATTCCTAGAACTGCTTGCGGTGGAAGAGGGCCCGAAAGCGGAACAAAAGCGGAGCTAGTAACCGGCAAGCGGCTTCTCTGGCAACGGCCGCCCCGCCCCGCCCCGCCCCGCCCCTTCCGGAGGGGGGCGCGCAACCGGCGCAGCCGATTGGTTCGCGTTCGGCAAAGCGAGCGCTGCGCCTGTTGCTATTGGCCGGGGTGAAGGGGCGGAGCCCGTGGGAGGCGCTTTGTTTAGGTTTCTAGGGTAAACTTTTTTTTCCAAGCTTATGTTTTATTAAGAGAGTAGTGTCTGTAATCACAGTACTTTGGGAGGCAGAGGCGGGAGGATTTAAAAAAAAAAAGAGAAAGAGCAGTACTTAAAATCTTACCTGAGCACAACCGGAAAGGAAAATAAAGCCAATTTCGAGTTTTCTGACGCTTGAAACGCATGTACCTTGCTTTTGCTTTTTAAAGGGGAGGTTTGAAAACGTGAATGCTACTGGAAGAAACCTCGTTTTAAATGTATGATATTACTTTTTAGCTGAGATACTTCTCTGGGCCTCAGGTTTTTTGCTGTTAAACCAAGCCTGGTGCTGTTCTCCAAGGTGTCTTCAAGGTCTCAAATTCTTTTGTATGGCGTTGCAGCCAGCTGGTATGGTTTGCAAACTCCTGACAAGCAAAGCAACATTTTATTTGGAAAAATAAAAAACTTGACTCAACGCCTCTATTTAACGTTCATGTTAAGACTCGTACACCAACATATTAAGTTCACAAATAGAGCAACTCTCAACTGAGCAGTTGAACCATGGTGTGCTGCTACCAAATTATTTTACTAGAAAAGCTTTCCCATTCCAGCTATACTTATTCCCCCAGTACTGTGATTGTCCCGCAAAACGTTCTTGATAGTTAAAAATTATTTTATAATGAGCACAAAATTGTTCCATATATGCAATGCTTAAAAGCGCTGGGGGTTGGGGATTTAGGTATCTAATGTTACCGATGGATTGTTATCGTTGGCAGGTCAGCTGACATCTCAGGGCCAGTTTTCTCATCACAAAAAAAGTGAGGATGGAGCAAGTGAAGTTGGAGCAAGGAACGAGAACAATTCCAAGAGTCTTTCCAGCACTAACTAGCATTCTAGCTAAACTTGCTAACTTGTCATGATTAGAGAAATAACTACACAGAAGTTAAGCTCCTTTTATGGAAAATGCTTAATTAAATTGTATTGGTATGTGTAACCACCCTTCTAAAACAGTCAAGGGGAATTTCACAAAATCTCAAGGTCAGACTTCTTAAAAATAATTATATAAGATTCTCAAATTGACTGTTTCAACTGCATTGTTTAGGTAAAGTAAATATGACTTTTAAATCTAATCTGTTCCTAAAATCTAGTTGGATAGTGAGTTTGTGGATACATGGAAGGATTTCTTACTGCATTATTATTAAAGTGGGAAAAAATTCATTCCAGCCCATCCAAAAACCCCAATCAGTTCTCCAGATATCATTCAACACTCTGGACCACCTATGAAACAATCCACCAAGGAGATCTGCATAATTTAAAGTAGGGATCAGAGTACTTTTTTGGTAAAGGACCAGATAGTAAATAAGAGGGGACCCCCAAAAAACCGGAATTATCTCTTTTTTTTTTTTTTTTGGAGGGTGGGCCCTTTGTAGTACAGGCTTCCTCTACCAGGTGAGTGTTCTAGGAACCCATCAGCATCAGTGTACCAGCTGGCGTTGTTGTGACAGGCTGCAATGAATTTTGGGGGGAGATTCAATGTGTTTGCCCATTTCATGATGGGTGATTTACAAGCACACCTGACCACGCTGTGCTGAGTGTTCAACAGTTTTTTTTTCACCAAAAGCGGCATTACCCTCATGCCCAATCCTCCTTATTCATCCAATCTCACCCTGAATGACTTTTTTTTTTTTCCTGGATGAAAAACTCCTCAAAGGGAAACATTTTGCTGATGTGGAAAAGGTGAGACAAAAACAGGAAAAGCACTAAAAGGTATCAAAATTGACAAGTTCAAAAACTGTTTTAAGCAGTGGAAAAAGCATCTCAATAGGTATATTGCATCAAACAGTGAGTACTTTGGGTGACTGAAATTTAAACATAAAAGAATACACATTTTTTTATAAATAAGTCTCGAGTTTTTGGGGTCCCCCTCGTATTTTAGATTTTGCAGGCCATAAGGTCTCTGTCATACTATTTGACCCTGTCATTGTGGTACAAAAGAAACCATAGATGATACATAAACATATGAGCATGTCTGTATTCTAATAAAATTTTATTTGCAAAAATAGAACCGTAGTGGGCTATATTTGACCTACAGGATATAGTATGCAGGCCCCGATATAAAGTATTTAAAACATCAAATACTAATAAACATTGAACTCAGTAGTAGTAGTACATTTGTATGTAGGATACAGTGTTGGATGGAAATTGTGATTTCCTCCTTCATGGCAACAAATATATACTATAATGGAAAATAGCAAACAATGAAATAGGTTAAAGAGACTTGAGTATAAATATTTCAGCAAAATTAAAATACAATTTTAAAAATGGTTTGGTGGTATAATAAATTGTTTCCAAAGATGATTTCCAAACAATTCCTCTCATTTCTGTACACACATCAAAAGCAGAATTTATTTTTCCTCCCCTTGAATTTGACCAGTAGAAAAAAAACTGGACCAGTTCCAAACCTACACCATAGGTGACCCAGAAGGTTCTGGTTTTCTCTCTCAGAAGCCAGTTACCATAATAAGAAATCCAATTACTCTGCAGTGGAGCAAAGGCCAGTCAGATTCCAGCTGTTTCAGTCCCCCACTTGAGGTACCAAACATGTGAATCATATCTTCTAGACCCAGCTATGTTCCCAGCTGAATGCAGCAATATGAATGACTCTAGTCAATACATGATCCAAGGGGAAGAAGGTGAAACAACTTTTATTTTAATAAAAACAAACAAAAAACACACATTATATCCAGACCACTTGAGCCAAGAAAATTCAGTGAGGTAGCAGGGCCCTGAATTTTCATAGGGTTTATTCTCCACTCTTTAAATTGTAAAATTGCATGTGTGCCTTCCAAAGTGCTTTGGTTTTTTGTTTTGTTTTGTTTTTTGGTCGTCTATTGCCTTTACAATGTAGGTGAGGGGAAGTGTCCTATTGGCACCTTGTGGGTAGAGGCCAAGATGCTACTCATCATTCTACAATGCACAGGAAAACCACCGCAACAAAAAATTATTTAACCCAAAATGTCAACAATGCTGATGTTAAGAAACCCTGTTCCAATATAGAGAATGCAGAGGCCACTAGCCATCTACAGTTATTTAAACATGTAAAACCTGATTATTCTAAATTGACATATGTTGTAAATGCAAAATACTCATTGATGTTGCATATGAAAAAGAATATAAAATATCTTGATTTTCATATTATATATTAGAATTTTATTTTGTATATATTGAGTTAAATAAACTATATTAATAAAAGCTCGGACTACTTTTTACTATTTTTAATGTAGCTACTTGAAAATTTAAAATTATATATGTGGCTCACATTGTATTTCTACTGGATGGTGAGGTCTAGAGGTATAAAGAAATGATAACAGTTGAGTTTTGAGAAGAATTAGCAATTCCTCACAAGGTAAATTGCTGAGTTATTTCAGAATTTTCAAGGAAGATAAAACCAGCATTATAAGACAGGGAGGGAGGAGTTCTTCAGAAAGCAAAAAACTTTGTAGGATCTGAGTATTCAGATGATAGAGCTATCCAAATCCACCCAAACATCTCTGTTATAGTTCTCAAGACCCAACTCCTTTATGATCAGTTCCTTAATTTTTTACATAAGAGACCTGATATGTCTGTTTATTCAACTTACCTTGTAATCCACTCTTTACGGCATTAACACTTGATTTGGATATGTCATCCCAGGGGGAACTAGTAAAGTTTTAAGGCAATCATAGAAGCCTACTGGGCCTCCGAGTGTCCTAGCAAAATCAAAAATAGCAAACGATTGTAGGCATCCATGAAAATGCTACCTAATCAAGATCTAAAACATTTACATTAACCCAGAAAACTTACTTGTATCCATATCCTGTAAACAAAAACTACTCTCACCTCTCCACCAACACGTGTGTGCACGCTAAGACAACTACTTTCTCATTTCTATTACTAGAGGTTAATTTTGCCTATTCTTGGTCTTCATATAAATGGAATCATGCAATATATATTCTTTTGTGTCTGACTCCTTTCATTTTATATATATAGTATATATATATATTCATTTTATACATGTGTGTCTATATAAATATAGACACACATAAATATTTGGAGAAGGTGCCAAAAATACATACACATTTTAAGAAAGGAAAAAACTGTATTAAAATTGTAGTACTAAATATAAATATATAGCAATAATGAAAGATGAATACAACTCACTTTTGATTTCTCCAATTACAAGAGGTACTCAAAGTGGTTACCATCACTGTAAAAGTAATACATAGATAACATCTCTTAAAATGTGTATACGAGCCGGGCTCGGTGGCTCAGCCTGTAATCCCATGCCTTTGGGAGGCTGAGGTGAGTGGATTGCCTGAGCCCGCGGGTTCGAGACCTGCCCGGGCAACTTGGCGAGACCTCATCTCTACAATAAATCAAAAATTAGCCGGGTGTGGTAGCGCGTGCCTGTAGTTCCAGCTACTCGGAAGGCTGAGGCGGAAGGATCGCCGGAGCACAGCAGGTCGAGGCTGCGGTGGCCGGGAGCGGCCACCACACTCCAGTCTGGGCAACAGAGTGAGACTCCAACTCAAAAAAAAAAAAAAATGTGTATACGTTTTTGGCACCCCCAGTATACATATATAGAGAGAGAGATCAATCCATATTGTTGCATATGTTAGTAGTTCATTTCATCTTATTGCTGAGTAGTATTCTGTTACATGAGTATACCACAATTTGTTTATCAATTCTCCTGTTGATAGTCATTTAGGTTGGTTGCAGGTTTTAGCTATTATGAATAAGGTTATACGCATTTTTGTAAAATATTTTACAAATATATGTTTTCATTTTTGACAGCTAGGAATGGAATTGCTGGGGTATGGGGTATAAATATATAAACTTTATAAGAAAATGGCATACCCATCTTCAAAGTGGTTATGAGCCAGAGGGTTCCAGTTGCTTCACGTTCTTATCAACAGTTGTCATCATCTGATGGGGCTGTTATACCCTCTGCACAGAAACCCAATTCACTGAGACAGCAGAAGTTGCAGTAAAGAGTTTGTCACATGGCAGCCAAGTGGAAGACAGAAGATATTTCTCAGATTTGCCTCCCCAAGAATTTTTAGGCTTGGGTTTTTAAGATGATTTGGCAGGCAGAGGCTACGAAATGGATACTCTTCATGGTTGGAGATGAAGACATGTGGGTGTCAAGACTCTCTTCCTATGCCGAGTTGTGGGGGATTAGGACTGGCCAATCCAGATTCTTGTGTCAATCACAGATCCTCGTGGGGCCAGTTGGTCCTCCAAATTGCAAACTCTCAAAAATATCTTAAAGACCAATCTTAGGTTTTACAATAGCAATGGGAGAGTTAAGGCTATGTAGACTGCCTCTTTCTGGTATAAAGGCTGTAAGCATAAAGTAAATCCCCAGACATTTTCTAGGAGCTCTTCTGTTTCAGAGACTACTCCAAGTGTGGCCCAAGGACCAATGGCCTCAGCCATATAAATACATTTGCAATACATGTTTTATATATGGATCACATTGAGTTTGGTTTAAGTTATTAATGCTTACCACAATGATTATTACTTCTTTAAGGGCAGTCCTCACTTATTAAACATGTCATTGATTTGGCTGGGCACAGTGGCTCATTCCTATAATCTCAGCACATTGGGAGGCCAAGGCAGGCAGGTCACTTGAGGCCAGGAGTTCGAGACCAGCCTGGACAACAGAGCAAGACCCCATGTCTACAAAAGTAGAAAAATTAACCAGGTGTAGTGGTGGGTGCCTGTAGTCCCAACTTCTCATGGGGCTGAGACAAGGAGGATCACTTAAGCCCAGGAGTTCAAGCTGCAATAAGCCATAATCATGCCACTGGATTTCATCCTGGGCAACAAAATGAAACTCTGTCTTTAAAAAATTTCAGTGATTATACTGAAATTAACAATTCCCTATTAATTCATCTTTTAGTGATAGTCACAAAATAAAACAAAGGCTGCATCAGGCATAATTAATTTATATTTATATTAGAAATTTATGGGAGCTTGGTAGATATGTAGAATATTGGTCTCACCTTGACCTATTGAATCAGAATTCATTTGAACAGAATTCATTTGAACAGGTGATTTGGGGGTACAATAAATTTGTATTTATTACTTTTAGAAGTGCTTGACTACCACTTCTACTTATTAACTTATTTATTTAATTTTAATAGTTTTAGGGGATAAAAATAGTTTTTGGTTACATGGCTGCATCGTATAGTGGTGAAGAAGTCTGGACTTTGAGTGCACCCACCATTCCCACCTGTGCCCATGGGCACAATAAAATTTAAAAGCATTGCTCTAAATAGCTTTTGGTGTGCTCTGGAAGGGAGATCTGCACAGGCTGATTGTTTTTGCTGACAGTTTTGTTTGGAGACTCAGTCCCAGATACCTGCACCCCAAGCACAGAAGGGGAAGCCCTAATTCCCCAGTTGCCAGATCTCTCAACTGGTTGGAGCAGTTTCTTCAAGGGTCTGGCAGAGGAGGACCAGCAGAAGTAGAGGATGCAGAACAGAAAAAAAACCTGCTCCCCTTCTCAGTTGGGCTGAGGGCAACAGGAGAATCTGGCAAATTCCTGAAGTCTCAGAAACATATTGAGGCCAGAGTCAGAGCACAAAGAAAACAGAAGGGGAGACTAAGAAGAAAAGAGTCAGGACCTTATGATTCTATTTCTATGTACTGTTCTCTGAGTCTCCCTGGTTATTTTTCACCTCTTTAAACTTTCCCCCTAAATTTCTGCATTCTGTTTGCTTCTCTGAAACACAATAATTGGTTGGGCACAGTGGCTCAAGCCTATAATTCCAGCACTTTGGGAGGTCAAGGCAAGGGGATTGCCTGAGACTGCGGGTTCAAGACCAGCCTGGGCAACGTGGTGAGAACTCGTCTCTACAATAAACCAAGAAATTAGCTGGGCGTGGTAGCTCGTGCCTGTAGTTCTGACTACTTGTAAGGCTGAGAGGTGGAAGGATTGCCTGAGCCCAGCAGGTTGAGGCCGTGGTGGCCAAGATCATGCCACTGCACTCCAACCTGGGCAACAGAGTGAGACTCTAACTCACAAACAAAACAAAACAAAAAAATAATTATTATAATATTTTACATCTACATGATGTTATATACCATCTAGTACATAATAGATGCAACCATATTTTATAGAAGGCAATTTTTTTTGCCTGCTTTACTAATGAGAAATATTTCATACCCCATTTCCTGTTTTCTTTATTAGGTTATCATTAAAAGTAATTCTTGTTTTCCACTCATTTTGGCAAATTTTGGAGGGTTTTTATGTGCATGTGTGTACAAGATAATATGATGAATTATTGCCACAGTGAATTGAATGAGGAGTGTGAAGAACAAATAATACCATTACATAGATCAGACTCCTTATTTTAGAGATGATGAGGCCAAGCCTTAAAAGTTTAAGTGAAACAAATGCGGTGGCTCATGCATGTAATCCCAGCACTTTGGGAGACCAAAGCAGAAAGAGTCCTTGAGATCAGGAGCTCAGGACCAGCCTGGTTGGGCATCATAGCAAGACCCGATATCTACTTAAAAAAAAAAAAAGAAAAGTGTTTAAATGATGTGACTATGATCCTGTAATAAAACCAATATCTTCTGTTCCTTATGTTACATAGTGTACTCTACCAATATGCATAAAAAAAATTTTTGGCAAACTCATGAGCTAAACCTTAGCCTTGTATCCAAGCCAGATTTCATTTAAATGGTCCTCAAAATGGATAACCTCCCTTACTGTTCTTTTTTTTTTTTTTTTTTTTAGTTGGAATCTCACTCTGTCACCCAGGCTGGAGTGCAGTGACACGATCATGGCTACTGCAAACTTGAACTGTTGGGCTAAGGTGATCCTTCTGCCTCAACCTTTCAAGTTGCTAGAATTACAGTTGTATGCCACCACGCCCAGCTAATTTTTTTATTTATTGTAGAAATGAGATCTCACCATGTTGCCTAGGCTGGTCTCGAACCCCTGGGCTCAAGTGATCATCCTGCCTCAGCCTCCCAAAGTGCTGGTATCACAGGCATGAGCCACTGCACCTGAC
>CAUYQG010094365.1:0-16429 GCA_963574415.1 Tarsius wallacei
CCTGGCCACTGCAGCCTCGACCTGCTGGGCTCTGGCGATCCTTCCATCTCAGTCTTCCAAAGAGCTGGAACTACAGGTGCGCACTACCACACCCGGCTAATTTTTTGATTTATTGTAGAGATGAGGTCTCACCAAGTTGCCTAGGCGGGTCTCGAACCCGCGGGCTCAGGCAATCCACTCACCTCAGCCTCCCAAGGCACGGGATTACAGGCTGAGCCACCGAGCCCGGCTGATGATGGAATTTTTATTCTACTTTTTCATAGACCCGAGTACAGGTGACATCGTTCATGACACAGTCCCCCACGAATTTCTCACCTTTCAATTTTCTTGTTATTGTGCTTTCCTTCCCATCCCGCTCCTGATGTTGAACCAATGCGTCATCTATAAAGTTGCAGGCGGTCTGAGTTTTTCTGCCGTCAGCTGTAGTTTCTTCCAATTTCTCTCCCAGGGTACAGGAAAACTGTGTTGTTTTCAAAGTGCTCTTGGTTTTTATGGTGAGGTTTTTGCCGTCACAAGTGATGATACAATCTGACTTGGCCATTGCACCCATTTTTCGCAGAGCTAATACCACTCCTAGCTCCTTCATGTATTCATCGACGCCTTTACTGTCCACCAGGCGCCATCTTCCTACCAGCTGCTGAATGGTGGCCATGGTGGGCACGGGAGGGCATGCAGAGTGAGCAGCACAGGGTTCAGCATGGGGTGCGTGTTGTGCCGGGAAGTGACATTCATAAGGTCTATATGTTGAACTGAGATTAGCACTGTGGTCTCCAGGATTCAACCAAAGAAAACAACCTCTAATAAATCTTTGTAATTCTTGACTTGGAACAGTGTAGGATCCAAGGTGTTTGCACTGCAGTTGTGACAGTCCGAATGCCCGTGGAGGTGTTTTTGTTGTTCCTTGTCACAGTTGCTGCTGGTTCCTGGCAGGCGCTCAATTTCCTTCATAGGTGGTTAAAAATGTCTCTGTTGAGGTAACATTCTTCTCTTAGTGTGTAGCAGTGGGATTCAGAATCTGTTTTGGCAGTTGGTCCCTGATATTTATTTAGTCTTTGGTGTCTCTGGATTTCATTAATCTCTTTTTTTTGCATGATACAGACATTCTTCCTTTGGGACTCCAACTTAAGCCACCCGTTTGTGATGCCAACTTGCTGCCTCCTGGCCACCCATTCCTTGGACATGCCTATGGGGTTGAAAAATTTCTTTCCTCTTTCTTGACCTCCTAGCAGTGTACCTTGGAGCGATTAATAATAGATGATGTTTTTGTTGATATTTAAATTGTTGTAAACTTGCAGGTAGGGGTGTGTGTGTGTGTGTATGTGTGTGTGATTCTTACTATCTAAGAAGCTTTATTTTGAAATTGTGGACAAATTGGCTGGTGAGTATAGAGGACTTTTTTTTTTTCCTGGTATTGTCTCTCTCTGTTGCCCAGGCTGGAGTGCAGTGGCATGAATCATGACTCACTGCAGCCTCAACCTTCTGGTCTCAGGCGATCCTTCTGCCTCAGCCTTCCAAGCAGCTGGGGCTGGGCTACAGGTGGTCACCACCATGCCTGGTTAATTTTTTTTGTAGGTCTCACTGTGTTTCCCAGGCTGATCTTAAACTCCTAGGCTCAAGCAATACTCTTGCCTCAGCCTCCCAAAGTGCTGGTATTACAGGCGTGAGCCACTGCACCTGGCCGGACAACTGTTTAAAACTAGCTTCTATGCTGTAACATTGAACGAAAAAGCAAGTTGCCAGGATATATATTAGGATGTGACTTTTGTCAAAAGCAAGCAAACAAACTACCTCTGGGGGCAGGTGAAAATAAGGGTAGTCATGAATTGAAGAGAAAAACATTCACTTTTAACTTTATAGATTTTTGTATTTATTTATTTAATGTTTTACTTTTTAATTACAAGTAGGTAATAAAGCAAATCCAGACTGAACAGAAAGCTTGGTTATATTTTAATAGGACTCATCTGGGCATGGGTGATAAACTTTCTATTGTCTTTTCAAGACAATTTGCCATTTGCCCAATGTAAAGTTTACATGTGCCTAGTTTATAAATTGTCACTTAATAATCCCAGATACAATTAATTTTCGTTGCTAGAAAATTAAAATTGCATAGCTATTTAAACCTGCTCAAGTAGACTAGAAATCTAACCTTAAACATCACCGTGAGTTCTCCCTTCACCTAATAATTTTTCCCAGTTCTTTCCTAATGAAGTTAATCATCTGTGCATATGCACTGCCTAGGCTGATCATCATTCCTGACTCGCAGCAGTGATTCTGAGAACCTCCTGGCGATACTCTTTGAACTAAGATAGGGCCATTCTGTTTATTTAGCACTTCATCTTTTTTGAGTCTGAATCTGATCTCACTCTGGCCCAGGCTGGAGTACAGTGGCAAAAACACAGCTCACCACAGCCTTGAACTTCTGGGCTCAGGCGATCCTTCCGCCTCAGCCTCCCTAGTATCTGGAACTATAAGCATGCGTCATCACACCCAGTTAATTTTTGCTTTTTTGTAGAGATGAGGCCATGTTGCCCAGGCTGGGCTCAAGCAGTTCTCTTGCCTCGATCTCCCAAGGTGCTGGGATTACAAGTGTGAGCCACTGCGTCCAGTGTCTTCTTTAGCGTGTCTTGGCTGGGAACTCTCAGCTGTCTTGGACACAGAAAATCATTAAACTTCACTCGCTTCCCAGGAATACCACTGTGCCATGATACCAGCCGTCCCACCTTCCCTTCTCTTTTCTCCTAAATGAGCTTTCATGCACTTGGCAGGTCCGTCTTCATCTTCAGGCTGTCCTCTAGTATTCCTCATCTCAAATTAGAAACAATACGTTTAGTTGCCTTTCCTGTGGCTCCACTCATTTGAAAAAGTAGGGAATGTATTGATATTGTATACGAATTAGTCCAATCAGCTTGTTTTAGTCTCAAATGGAAAAATAAATGGGACTTCTCATTCAGGTATGCCAGAAGATTGCCTCTCCCAACTGTTACAAAAAGAACTTCAGGAAATGTGTGGATTAGGCAAATGATGTGTTATTGATGCAAAGCGCAATTATGATTACGCCTGTGGAGGAAAATGGTTTCTCTGTTTCACAGACTGTGGAAACCTCCCTCTTTAAGTTATTAGATTGACCCTTGTGAATTGCCAAATTGAGCTTCCAAAAGGGCAGTTTCATCCAGCTCAACCCAAGATAGCTCATTTGCTGAGTAGTAAGGCATGGGAAATGTGTGTCTACATGAGGAAGGGACATTAGAGGGACGTGCTCTGAGGAAGTTGGGCATTCCTTTTTTATTTGAACCTGTCTCTAATGGTTAGTGTTTACTTAGTTGACACTTGGATGTTGCTTCACTAGCTTTCAGAAAGTATCTAGAGCAAAATTGGTTGCCTAGCAACGTGTTCCAGCCCAGGAGGGTTGGAGAATGGGTCAGTGATTAACAATTATGTACAATCAAGTTTAAAAATGCATAGCAGCCTGCAACATTCATGCTCTGACCACCAGAAAGCATCAGCATTCTGCTGCCCTAGGTTTATGGCTATTGTAAGTGAATTTATTGCAGTTGTGATCTTGACCTCCTGGTGGCAATTAAGAAAAACTGTTCTGGACTGAAATAGGCTTATAGTGCCCCTCTGTGCGTGGATCGATTTTGCAAACACATCTGATACCCATCCTTTGGTTGGCTGCCCGTCTGGACACTCACCCCCTTGGAAAATGAAAGAAGAAAATGAAGAATCTGGATATTTATGATTGTTGTCATCTCAACAAATTGGCCCCTATTAGTGAATCTGTAATTTACTAAAGAACAAGTACACACAACATGAGTGATAACAGCTCCTCACTCAACCCAAATCTTTCTTTCAAGAATCACGAATGCCGTGCAGATGTTCTTCCTGAAATGGCCCAAGCCCTTAATCGTTTCTCTTCTTCCGTTCCAGCAAGAGAGAAGACAAATTCTGCATAATCCAGTCCTTACTTAATCTTTCTGTCAGCACAAATATCAATGGTGTAAATCCTGAAAACAGCAGGAAAGCTAGGAGACATTTTTATAGCTCTGGCAAAGCTAATAATGCGCATTTCGTTGTGGAGAATCATTGAGTTTAATTGGCTAATCAATTTTTAGGCCCTTTCCATTTGTATTTTGTTTAATCAACAAAAATAAATCGCCCTGCCAACCTTGAAAGATCCAAATTGGAGAATGGTGGCAAATATTTCGTTTGTCCTGCCAAAAGTGCTTTCCAACAGAAATGTCTTAATTGAAGATGATTTATATTCAGAAGTGCTGATGTTTTATCATTTGTCTAAAGAAGGAAAGAGCTGTGTAAGCAAGCAGTAGGCAGCCGTTTTAGGCATTGTTTTTGACAGTTATCTACACTCTTTATTGCTCAGATGTTTGTCTAAAAACGACCTTCCCTACCCTTTCTTGCTAATGATTCAGGCATCACCTCATGAAGTAGCTGCCAAACAGTCCCCGTAGCTTTTTATTTTATGTTAGCTTCAGGGGCTCACGTACGTGTTCATTTCATGGACATATTGTGTAGTGGTAGGGATTGGGTCTCAGGTGGCCCATTCTCCAGATAGTGAGCATTGTGCCCCGTAGGTAGCTTCTGAACCCTAACACCCTGCTCCCCTTATTGGTGTTCCCAGTGTCTGTTATTTCCATCTTTGTGACTGTTTAGCTCCCACATATGAGTGAGAACATGTGGTGTTTGGTTTTCTGTTTCGGAGGCAGTTTTCTTAGGTTGATGATCTCCAGCTCTATCCATGATGCAGAATGATTTCATTCTTTTTTATGGCTGTGGCCCTATCACTTTTGGTTAGAGTCAGGCTTTGCTAAGGAGGACTCCACGCCTAGGCTTTGCCCCCTTTTCTCCTGAGTTTTACTGACTCCTGCTCTCTGGGTCTTTGGTGGAAAATGACTGACATCTTAGTGCTGGAGGACAGGTCACTTGCTTGTGCCCCAGAGAAGTGGAATGGTGACTTGCTTGGTTGGTAGGATATCTCCTCTAGTCCTGGCTGGCCATGGGGTCTCAGGGTCCTGTAGCTTTGATATGGATGGCTGACAAGCTTTTCTGAGAGTTTCAAGGACCTAGTATTCTTTGCACTCCAGGGTAAGGGAAGAAATAAAGAAAGTAACTGTAATGAGGCGGTCCTAAAGCCGAGAGGGCTTCATGCAAGGCTCTTACATATTCCAAAGCATTCACTGAGATTCAGCAGGGAAAGACATTGGTTTAGTAGAACTTATAGAACGTACCAATGGTGGTGGGTCGGTGAGAAAAGGGTCCACCCATGTGACACTGATGGCGGCAGGTCAGTGAGGAAAGGGCCACCCATGTGACACCGATGGTGGTGTGTTCGTGAGGAAAGGGTCAGCCCATGTGGCCCTGATGGCATCAAGGGGTGTTGAAAGAAACCGCACTTTGGACAGTACAGCAGTTTTATAGGCAAGCAAGTCGATTAATCACGTGCTTACAATAGAACTGATTACACGTGACGACCACAGTACTTTCAACTCTGCTCAATTACCTGCACTCTGTAACTTGTTTCTGGGAATATGCCTACCCTTCAGAGACCAACCTTGGCTGGGGGTTGCTCCTGAGGGAAGGGGGAGGAGGGAAACAGTCCATGTCCAGACTATACCCCACAGTAACACTTACTGCCCACACGATGTGTTCTTACTTCTCACAGCATCCCGTACAGTAGCTGAGCCCCGTGTAGCTGGTGAGGAACATGGGGGTTCAGAGCATCATAACTGGCTGCCAGGCACAGAGCTTGTATGTGGAATGGCTGCAACTAGAATCCTGTCCTGTGGGTCTCCAGCTGTCTTCCCATTTCACTGGCTGCCGGAAGCTGGAAAAGACACCCTCTGTCCCCCCATGGTTTCATGGAAACAGGTTTTCCCCACAGGGCTGCTGGGGTGCAGGTGCTGTGGAATAATAATGGCTAAAGGTTTGTGGGTGCTTGTTGTGTGTCTGCCAACACAACAGCCCTTTTCCAAGGGCTTCATACATATGAATCCATTTATTCCTCACTTGTCTGTTAGCGACTGCTATCCTCCTTTTACAGATGAGGAAACTGAGGCACAGAGTGATTGGGGTACTGGGCCAGGATCTCATGGCTAATAGTTGAAGAAATCAGGATTTGAATCCAGGTGTCTGACCTACAGCCCATGTTCTTAGGGGTCTGCCTTTCGTTGACTTTAGCCTTGTTTGTTTAATGTGCCCCAAGTCTCCAGTGCAGCGAGGAAGCAGCTATGATGACAGAGGAAAGGAAAAGAGTGATGGAGAGCACTGATCTATGAGTTGCTTCAGTTCTGGGCTCAGTCGTTGACCTTTGGTTGTACTGGGGTCCCCTGCCTGCCACTCCACTTCTGGTTGGCTTCCTTGCATGCCCCTGGTAAGGCTTATCTTCCTTGAGTCTCTCTGGGAGTGACTGGAGGCCAGCTGTTCTCCCAGAGCCACCAAGCAGCCAGCATAGTGACCTGCAAATTACTCTGCAGGAAAAACAGACTAACCTTAAATAAACCTGGACTCAATATTTACCTCAGCAACTTCGTTTTTCTTTTTTGGAATCAGAGTCTCACTCCATCTCCCAGGCTGGAGTGCAGGGCACAATCATGGTTCACTGCAGCCTCGACCTCCTGGGCTTAGATGATCCTTCTGCCCCAGCCTCCCAAGTAACTGGGACTACAAGTGATCTTGCTACCATGCCTGGCTAATTTTTTTTTTTTTGTAGAGATGAGGTCTTGCTATGTTGCCCAGGCTGGTTTTGAATGTGGGCTCAAGCAGTCCTCTCACCTCTGCCTCCCAGAGTGTTGGAGTTACAGGAGTGAGCCACTGTGCCACCAAGCAGCCAGCATAGTGACCTGCGACTAACTGAGTAACTTCTGGACAATGTTCTTCCTATAAGTAATTAGATCTAGGAAGCCAACAGAATGGCAACACTTCAGCAAATGGCTGAAACTGCAGCATTGTTCTGTTTACTAAGACCTTGGTACCTGGGTTGAGTGATCTCTCGTTTGGAGCAGGAGGACCCGAAGCAGGTCAGATCAATTACTATAATGATGATGAAAATACCTGCAGACAGCAATGTCTGATGAGTACTCTATGCCAAGCAAGCTCTACTCAAAGCATTTTGCGTATATTGAATCCTTAATCCTCCACCAATCCTGTTAGCTAGGTTCTGTTATTATCCCCATTTACCAGACAAGAAAATCTATTTTAAATGGGCATGTCTCTTGTAATTTTAGGAACATTAAACTATGAAACCCATCTTAGAATCAAAGCCATGTGGTGGTTGGCTCGTGGGCTAGTGGTACCAGGGTTTGGCTGCTCTTGGGAGCACAGAGACCTCTGTGTTAAATGGCCCTTGGAAGCTTGCTGGAATGTGCTAGACCATACGAGTAGTCCATTGA
The DNA here is from genome assembly GCA_963574415.1 of Tarsius wallacei. Classification (NCBI taxonomy): domain Eukaryota; kingdom Metazoa; phylum Chordata; class Mammalia; order Primates; family Tarsiidae; genus Tarsius; species Tarsius wallacei. The sequence continues at coordinate 7,404 of CAUYQG010094365.1, forward strand.
GTTATCAATACACACCAGGCGCTATCCTTATTTTTGAGTCAGGATCTCACTCTGTTTCCCAGGCTGGAGTGTAGTGGCATTATCATAGCTCACCACAGCCTGTAACTCCTGGGCTCAAGTGATCTCCTGCATTAACCTCAAGAATAGCTGGGACCGGCCGGGCTTGGTGGTTTAGCTTGTAATCCCAGCACTTTGGCAGGCTGAGGCGAGTGGAGTGCCTGAGCCTGAGGGCTTGAGACCAGCCCCGGCAACTTGGCGAGACCTCGTCTCTACAATAAATCAAAAATTAGGCGTGGTAGCGTGCGCCTATAGTTCTAACTACTTGGAAGACTGAGGTGGGCGATCGCCTGAGCCCAGGTCGAGACTGTGGTGGCTGGAAGCGTGCCACTGCCCTCCATCCTGGGTGACAGAGTGAGAATCCAACTCAAAAAAAAAAAAAAAAAAAAAAGAATAGTTGGGACCATAGGTGTGCACCACTATACCTGGCTTTTGTTTTGGGAGGGATGAGGTCTTGCTATGTTGCCCAGGCTGGTCTTGAACTCCCGGGCTCGAGCAATCCTCCCACCTTGGCCTCCTAAAGTACTGGGAGTGTAGGCGTGAGCCACCACATTTGGCCCCACACCAGACACTATTCTAAGAACTTTGCCTGAATGCATTGAGTCCTCACAAAAAGATAGGTAATAGGATTATGAGTATATCTGATTTATGGATGGAGAAACTCAGTCACAGATGGATGATGTAACTTGCTTAAAGCCTCCTAAAAGTACATGGTGAGACCAAGTGTCCACTGAGGCTCCTGAGTGGACACTTTTCTGCAGGATGGCCTCTGTCTCTGAGCTCAGGACCCTGGCACAGCTTGAAAAGGAACATGGGAGGCGGAAATGATTATAGGGCTTCAGTAGGCTAGAGGCTCTGACCCATCTCAGGTGTCATTGCCCGGAGGGCTTGTCAGTCCTTTTTGGTGTGGACTTGGTAGGTGGATTTCTTTTTTTTTTTTTGAGTTGGAGTCTCACTCAGTCGCCCAGACTGGAGTGCAGTGGCCGTTCCCAGCCACCGCAGCCTCGACCTGCTGGGCTCCGGCGATCCTTCCACCTCAGCCTTCCAAGTAGCTGGAATTACAGGCATGCGCTACCACGCCCAGCTGATTTTTTGATTTATTGTAGAGATGAGGTCTCGCCAAGTTGCCCAGGCAGGTCTCGAACCCGCAGTCTCAGGCAATCCACTCACCTCGGCCTCCCCAAGCGTGGGATTACGGGCTGAGCCACCGAGCCCGGCTGGTAGGTGGATTTCATCAGTCTCTTGTCACCTGATCTTTGTTTGTACCTGAGACCCCCTTAGTGGGGAAGGGAACAGAAGAGCTCTGATACAAATCCTAAAACATAGCTGGGAAGTCATTGGCTGGGTCTTGGTGACATGCGAGGCAGACGCTCTCAGCTACCCCACAACATGTCCATGCTGCAAAGGGACACACAAACCTCGTGAGGGCGGGCGCTGATCTTGGTCACACAGCGGGGGAGGGGTCCATCTGAGTCTGGAAGGGCTGATGGCTGCCTGGGGGAGGCCCCTGCTGGCCACTCCTGGGCTTGGCTGTGCCCACCTGGACATTTTCTGCATGGTCAGCTCCGCTGTTCTGTTGTCTCCGGAGTATTTTTCCCCTCCTGGTTTGCTGCCTGGACACTCTGCCATGCCTGGAGGTTTCCAGAACAACAGGATGAGCTTCCTTCTCAGCCCGGGAACTGTTCTTGTATTGCTTGTGCATCCGACACCTGCTGAGCTGATGAGCTTCGCAAATGTCACTCGACTGTGAGAGGAGGAAGCAAGAGGGATTCGCAGGAACATGCCATCCTGTTGCCTCCAGGGGTGGGCTGTAGTCCCTCCTCCAGCCCAGCTCCCTGTGGGGGGAGAGGTTGTGTTCCTGACATAGGTGCTTGCCATCCGTCGTCTGCCTTTCTTCTCCTGAGGAGACGATTGTCATTTCTGTGTTGTGTTCTCTTGCAGCTTTGCCTCTCAATGTTTATCGGTCAACTTTTGAGAATGTAAGAACATGTTTGACCTTTTCCTTTCTGGATTTCCCCTTTTAGAAAAATGTACCTATACACAAAATTCTATACAGAAAATTCTGGGAGCCGGTGAGGTGACTCACACCCCTAATGCCAGCACTTTGGGAAGCTGAGGTGAGCGGATCACTTGAGCCCAGGAGTTCAAGACCAGCCTGGGCAACATAGCAAGACCTCATCTCTACAAAACACCAAAAAATTAGCTGAGCATGGTGGCATGTGCCTGTAGTCCCAGCTACTTGGGAGGGTGAGGCAGAAGGATCCCTTGAGCCCAGGAAGTGGATGCTGTGGTGAGCTGTGATCATGCCACTGCACTCCAGTCTGGGTGACAGAGTGAGACTCTGACTCAAGAAAAAAAAAATTCTGTTAAGTTGGTTTAGCAAGAATACCCCAACCTTGATGTCCCCTTTCCGTAATCTTCCTGAATGGGCCCTTCCCTCTGCTTATTGGCTGTAAGTACCCAGCTGTCTATCTGGGGTTGAACCCAATCCTTCTCCTTAACGCAGTAGCCTTGATGCCTGCCCGTTGCAGTAGTCCTGTAAAGTCGGCCTCCCTTTAAACACGTATCAGAATAATATCTTCCTTTAACATTCCCTTCCATAAAACCTTGGAATTTCTGGGGGTCTGCAAGGACCTCTGGTTCAAGGTCACCCAGTATCAAGACTGACGAGGAGATCACTGCCCACCACAAGGGACCCAGCTCCCCCTCCCTGCGCAGGCCGGTTCTCATTGTTAAGAAGCTCTGCCTTGATCTTAGGCCTGAAATCTGCCTGGCCTTTTACTCATTCATCTGAATTCTGCCTTTTCTTGAAACCTGTCCCCTCCCTTACTGAGATAATATACTCACTTTTAGCTGGGCACAGTTGCTTGAGTCTATAATCCCAGTGGTTTGGGAGGCTGAGGCGGCAGGATCACTTGAGCCCAGGGTTCAAGACCACCCTGGGCAAATAGTGAGACCGTGCTTCTACAAAAATAAAAATTAAAAATTTAGTCAGGCATGGCACCTGTAGTCTCAGCTACTCAGGAGTTTGAGGCAGAAGAATCATTTGAGCCCAGGAGTTTGAGGCTGCAATGAGCTATAATCATACCACTCCAGCCTGGGCAGCAGACCCCGTCTCTTAAAAAAAAAGAATATAGCTTTTGAAATTTCAACCATCTTAATAAAAATGCATTTATATTGCTCTTCACAAATATATATAATATGTTTTGTGTATACAGAGGGTGCCAAAAAATGTACACACATTTTTTTTACTTTTACTTTTTTTTATTTTAAAGATGTGTTGTATAATTCAGGGTTAGGTATACAAGTGTTCATTATGCAGGTACCCTTGTTGATACGGTGTGCCCCCTCTCCCCTGGCAGATTCCTACTACCACAATTTTAAGAAAGGAAAAAACTATATTCAAATTGTATATTCTATATTCAAATGCTCAGTATATACCAACAACAAGAGATGAACACAAGTCACATTGGACTTCTGCAATTACATATTGCTGCCATAATTCAATTCAACTTTGAAAAGTAATACATAGATAATATCTCTTAAAGTGTGCATACATTTTTGGCACCTCTGGTATGTATATGTGTGTGTGTGTGTGTGTATTTTTTTTTGAGTTGGAGTCTCACTCTGTTGTCCAGGCTGGAGTGCAGTGGCATGCTCACTGCCACCCCAGTGTTGACCTCCTGGGCTCAGGCAATCCTTCCCCCTCAGCCTTCCAAGTAGCCGGAGCTACAGGTGCGCGCTACCATGCCCGGCTAATTTTTGCTTTATTGTAGAGACGAGGTCTCACCAAGTTGCCCGGACTGGTCTCGAACCCGCTGGCTCAGGCAATCTACTTGTCTCTGCTTCCCAAAGTGCTGGGATTACAGGCTGAACCACTGAGCCCAGCCGTATTTTTTTTTTTGGGGGGGGGGGGACAGGGTTTTACTTTGTTGCCCTGGCTAGAGTGCAGTGGTATAATCATGACTCACTGTACCTTTGACCTTCTGGGCTCCGGTGATACTCCCACCTCAGCCTCCCCAGTAGCTGGGACTACAGTTGTGTACCTCAATGCCCAGCTAATTTTTTGATTTTTGTTTTTTTTTAGACATGATGTCTTGCTATGTTGCCCAGGCTGGTCTCGAACTCCCGGGCTCAAGCGATCCTCTCGCCTTGGCCTCCCAAAGCGTTGGTGGGATTGCAGGCGTGGAGCCACTGCATTTGGCCAGTCTCCTTATATTGTTAACACGATTCTGAGCCTGGTTAAACCTATGTTGCTCACTCGGGGATATTGTTACTGTAACAGGCTGAATGAAGATCATGGCTGAGGGCTAGCCCTATGTGGACTCTGCCTTTGTTCTAAAGTCCTGGATAGCTGCACTCCTCTGCTTCTAATTCTTAGTCTTTTGCTTCTGTACTCTGCTGTTAGCTTTGGCTGATGCCTCCTCTGATACAGTTTTATATATTTTCTTCTATGGAATAAAATGCATGGGCTTTGTGGAAGCTGTTTGTCACTCAGATGTTGTTTTATATTTTTAACTCCCAGGTTGATGGCTATGCCCCAGATGCTAGCATTGTCAGAAGCCTGACCTCCACATGGTGAGCAGTTCACACTCCTATACACAACTTATCACGTGCTTTGAAGGACTTTCCAAGGGCATCACAGGTATAGAAATAAATTTGCCTTTTCATTTATTTATTTTCATTTATTGTATAGCCCCAAATCTGTGCCTGGTGTTGGTTGATTTTCAGCTGCTGTTCTCTCTGCATCACCTCCTTCATAGATGTATATTTGAAAAGCAGCAACTTCTGCAGGATCAAAACAACCAAAATCATTTGTATGTTGGCTTGATGAGGAATAGTAGGGTTAGGATTTAAGGAGAAAAACAGATTCATTCATAAATAGTTCAGTGTGACTCTCTAAAAAATATAAGGATTCTCTTTGTTATACATCAACACAATATTATGAAAACATGCAACAAATGAACAACCATTTATTTCTTAAGATCACTGAATATTTATGTTCAGATTTATTGTTTCATAAGTACTTTTCCATAGTTGGTTAAGAATACCCAGGGTAATCAGAGGATCTAAACAAGATCTACCCATGACATCTGGTTGATACGTCTCTTGAGTCTTTTAATATGTAGGCTCCTTTTCTCTCTTGCAATTTATTTGGTCAAGAAACTGGATCTTTTGTCCTGTGGGGCTCCCCACAGTGTAGATTTTGCTGGCAGTATCCTGGTGTCATTTGACATGTTTAATTGTCCCCTATATTTCTTGTAAACTAAAGACTTGATCAGATTCAGTTTCCAATTTTGAAGCAAGAATAGTATATAGATGAGTATGTGACTTTTATCAAGTAGTGCAGACTGTTTTTGAAATGTGAATTTTTAATTTTTTTTTTAAATTTTTATTTTTTTTGAGTCGAGGTCTCACTCTGTCACCCAGGCTGGAGTGCAGAGGCATGATCATGGCTCACCATAGCCTTGACCTACTAGACTGAGGCAATCCTTCAGCCTCAGCCTCCCGAGTAGCTGGGACTACAGGTGCATGCCATCACCCCCAGCTAATTTTTGTTTTTCTGTAGAGACAAGGTCTTGCTATGTTGCCCACACTCGTTTCACACTCCTGGGCTCCTGCAGTCCTCCTGCCTCGGCCTCCCAAATTGTTGGTGTGAGTTGCTGTGCCCAGCCTTGAAATGTTAATATTAACCAGTGTTGTCAATCAGATTCACCCACTATTAGGGTCCCTATCAGGGTTCTTCCTCATGGTTTTAGTAGTCATTGTTAGTCCATAATGGATGTCTAGACCTGTTCTTTTTTTAAGGTTACGAAAAGGTGGTATTCTAATTCTGTCATTTCTTCTGCATTTATTAGCTGGAAAACTTCTATGAAGAACTTTTTGATACCTTGATGTACCTTGTGTATAAAAGGCAGAATAAGGTCTTGATTCTTTCCTTTTATTTATCAAAATAATGAGTTGGTTTCATATCATCCTTCCAAGATGATCAGTGAGTTTTTTTTTTTGAACTCTTAGACTGTTAACATATTTGACACTGAGGTGAAGTTTTGGTAGAAACTTAGTAATAATAAAGAGCTCCCCTTTTAATGTCTAAATTCTACCTAAAAATGTTTCTAGATAATAAGAGAAAGGAGAGCAAAGAAGATGTGAGGGGCCAGGCTCGGTGGCTCAGCCTGTAATCCCAGCACTTTGGGAGGCCGAGGCGAGTGGACTGCCTGAGCCTGCGGGTTCGAGACCAGCCCTGGCAACTTGGCAAGACCTCGTCTCCACAATAAATAAAAAAAAAATTTAGCCAGGCATGGTGGTGTTTGCCTGTAGTTCTGGTTGCTTGGAAAGCTGAGGGGGAAGGATTGCCGGAGCCCAGCAGGTCGACGCTGGGGTGGCCGTGAGTGTGCCACTGCACTCTAGCCTGGGCAACAGAGTGAGACTCCAACTCAAAAAAAAGGGAAGATGAGAGGGGAAAGGAAGAGACCAGAAATCTATAAGCATAATTGAATGAGGATATGAGTAAGCCAGTCAGCTGTGCTAAAAAAAATAAGAGATAGAGAAGAAAAGGGGGCTTCTCTGAGATATTCTGGGCAGATGAATAAGAGGCAATTGATTTATTCACCAGGTGTTTATTTAACACCTACTCCAAGCCTATCTCTGAGGATAAAATTCCTGCCCTTGTGGAGTTTACATTCTAGTTAGTGTGTCTACAGTCAGAAGATACGTGAACTGGTATGTAAACTGGTATGTCAGATGGGGATTCGCACTGCAGGGAGAGACAAAGCAAGGAAGGGCAAGAGAATATCCCGGATGTTATTAGGGTTAGAGTTGCATGCTTAATTGGGTAATTAGTGGAGGGCCTCTCCAAGGAGACTTTCAGAGAAGAGGCGGGCCTGTTGCCCAGGCTGGTCTCAAACTCCTGGGCTCAAGCAATCCTCTGGCCTCCGTCCCCCAGAGTGCTGGGATTACAGGTGTGAGCCACCACACCTGGCACTCCAAGAAGACTTTGAGCAAAGACTGGAAGGAGGCGAGGGGGCCAGTCAGGTGACTTACTGGGGGAAGAGCTTCCCAGTCCAACAGAAGAGAGGTGCAAAGGTTCTGAGTTTCAGATGCACCCAGTGTTGTTGAGGGGTCATGAGGAGGCCATTGTGGCCATTGAATTGTGAATGAGTCAGAGGGGACTAAGGGCTGAATAGGGAGATGATGGGATTGGGGGAGTGTGTTGGGATCTTGATTGCATGGGGCTTTGAAAGACATTGTTAGCACTTTGAGGGCCATTGATGGATATGACCTTACTTCTTTTTAAACGTGAGTATGTTCTGTGGGAGGATCAAAGGCAAAGTCAAGAAGACTAAGTAGAAGGTGATAGTGCTTAGGGTTCTGATAATGGAGCTGGTGAGAAGCCAACAGATTATGGATACCCTTTGAAGGTAGAGGTGACAGGATTTGCTCTGAATGCAGAGTGAGGTATGAGAGGAGGAAGTGTCCAGGAGAGGGAAGAGCCCCTTGTGTCTGGGAGTTAGGAGGTGACAGTGGTTAATCTCAGCTGCTGTGGGTGCCCTGGGCTCTTCTTGGCCATTCAGCAGGTAGGAGTTCAAAGCTGGGAGTAGGATGGCTTGAGATCTTCATTATCAAGGAGTTTATGAGTTGCTTGGCAGGGGTATTCCCTGGTAGACCAGTTGCCTCTTCTAACTTGGTGACTGCAGCCTGCAGCCCAGCTCTGGCATACTTCCAGCTATACAAAGGGTTAGGCAGTTTGGGGAGGTCACCACAGAAGCTCTAGTGGACACCCAGTTCAGAAGACAAGCCCCCTGTTGGACAGGAAGCTGCATCTGAGGGAGAAACACTTTTAACAGTGGTTGTTGAGAAATGATACCTATCTGGTACCTCCAGTCTTAGCTCTGGTCTTAATAGAATATTCCTGAGTGTGATAAACTGTGTTCAGTGTCTTGATGGATGAATTCAGGTCTCTTTGCTTATTCCTGCCCGATTCTTTTTTTTTTTTTTTTTTGAGTTGGGGTCTCACTCTGTCACGCAGCCTGAAGTGCAGTATCATGATCATGGCCCACCACAGCCTTGACTTCCTGGGCTCATGTGATCCTTCCGCCTCAGCCTCCCGAGTAGCTGGGGTTAGAGATGTGCACCTGGCTGATTTTTTGTTTTTGTGGAGACAAGTTCCTGCTATGTTGCCTAGGCTGGTCTCGAACTCCTGGGCTCCAGTGATCCTTTTGCCCTGGGCTCCCAAAGTGCTGGGATTACAGGCGTGAGCCACCATGCCTGGCCATTCCTGCCCTGTTCTTAAAGGAATGTCCTAAGTGTGCTTCTGTTTCACTCCTTCCTAACACCCTAACACTAGAACAGGGGCCCCAAATCACAACCCATGGGCCTGTCTTTGTAAATAAAGTTTTATTGGAACACAGCCAGCCACACCCATTTGTGTACTATTGTTTATGGCTGCCTTCTCACTACAACAGCAGAGCTGAGTAGTTGTGACATACAGCCTGCAGAGCCTGAAGTATTTATATTTACTCTTTCACCCTTTATAGAAAAAATTGTGCTGACTTTTGGGCTAGAAGATAAGCAGAGGATGAATAAGGTGGTCGCATATGGATCACACAAAAGTCCTCCTTGTCATTGAAATTCCGCTCAGCCTTGGTACATGTGAATGATACCGCTCAGCCTTGGTACATGTGAATGTGAAATTTGCAGCTCACTAATTGTGGCTTACAACTATTAACATTTAAAAATTTTCTTTGGCCGGCTCGGTGGCTTATCCTGTAATCCCAGCGCTTTGGGAAGACGAGGTGAGTGGATTACCTGAGCCTGTGGGTTCGAGACCCGCCTGGGCAACTTGGTGAGACCTCATCTCTACAACAAATCAAAAATTAGCCGGGCATGGTAGCGTGTGCCTGTAGTTCCAGCTACTTGGAAGGCTGAGGCGGAAGGATTGCCGGAGCCTAGCAGGTTGAGGCTGCAGT
>CAUYQG010094370.1:0-21469 GCA_963574415.1 Tarsius wallacei
AAAAATATCTATATATATATATATATATATACACACACACACACAAATGATAGACTTTTTAACTGAGACGACAAGATAGATGGTTATGCCATTTGCTGAGTTCAACAACATACTGAGGAATCTGGGTCCAGTTTTGGAATGATTAAGGATGATGTACCTATAAGATGGTCAGGCAGCTACAATCCCAACAACTCAGGAGGCCAGCTGAGGCAGGAGGATTGCTTGAGTCCAGGAGTTCAAATCCAGCCTGGGCAACATAGTGAGACCCCCATCTTAAAAAATAAATATTCAGGAATACTTGGGAAAAGTTTTAAGACTAGAAAAGAAATACTTGGTAATTGTTGATGATAGGTAAAGATAGGAGAATACAGTATATAAAAGAGAGAAAGAGAAAGAATGATGCCATGGTTTGAATGTTTGTCCTCCCAAACTCATGTTGAAACTTAATCCCCAGCGAGGCACAGTGACTCACACCTGTAATCACAGCATTTTGAAAGGCAGAGGCGAGAGGATTGCAAGAGCCCAGGAGTTCAAGACCAGCCTGGGCAAATTGGTAAGACCTCGTCTCTACAATAAATCAAAAAATTAGCTGGGCATGGTGGCACACGCCTGTGGTTCCAGCTACTTGGAAGGCTGAAGTGGAAGGATCGCCTAAGCTCAGCAGGTCAAGGCTGCGGTGACCCTGAGTGTGCCACTGCAATCCAGCCTGGGTGACAGAGTGAGACTCCAACTCAAGAAAGAGAGAGAGAGAGGGAGGGCGGGAGGAAGGGGGAGGGGGAGGAGGGAAGGGAGAGAGAGAGAGAGAGAGAGAGAGAGAGAGAGAGAGAGAGAGAGAAACTTAATCTTCATTGTACAGTATAGGGAAGTAGGGACTTTAAGAGGTGATTGGGTCTTGTGGGCTCTGCCCTCATGAATGGATTAGTCTATTTATGGGTTTATAGATTAACAGGTTATCATGAGAACAGGTTAGTTATCATGAGAGTGAGACTCCAACTCAAAAAAATAAAATAAAAAATATGAACTGATGTTACTTTGCAACCCTTTCCCCCATTGAGGCAGCATTTACATGGTTCTGTGCTCATTTGTTTTAAGTGAGAAGGCACAGAAGAGAGAAACAGGAGTCTTTTGTGTTGGTGTTTCAAAAGTCTAGCCCCTGCAGGGAAATAGGAAGAACTCATATGTATAGACAACACGGCAGGTTTGGGAGCAACTTGATGAATAGAGCTTCCCTATCCCTTAGACCAGCCAGTTTCCATGGAGAAGAGAAAGGGAAAAGGAGGGAAATCTCAGAGTATAAAGTATAGGAACCTTATTATGGAGGGAGTACCCTGCACCCTATCCCCGACCTCTGCCAGCACCACTACCACCACCTCCATCTCCACCACATCTACCTCTTTTTTTTTTTTTTGAGTTGGTATCTCACTGCGTCTCCCATGCTAGAGTGCAGTGGCACACTCATGGCCACCGCATCCTCTACCTGCTGGGCTCAGGCAATCCTTCTGCCTCAGCTTTCCAAGTAACTGGAACTGTAGGCATGTGCCACCACACCTGGCTAATTTTTTTATTTATTGTAGAGACAAGGTCTTGCCCGTGGACTCAGGCAATCCTCTCACTTCTGCCTCCCAAAGTGCTGGGATTACAGGTGTGAACCACCATGCCCAGCCCATATCCACCTCTTCATGCATCCCGGTGTAGGAATGAAAGTCTTTTTAAAAAAAGATCTAGGTCTGAATACATAGGTCTACTTTCATAGGAAGATTGCAGAAAGTCAGTAAGAACCCAAAGTGGGAGCCCAGGAAATCGAGGCTGCAGTGAGCTATGAACATGCCACTGCACTCCAGCCTTGGTGACAGAGCAAGACGCTGTCTCTATTAAAAAAAAATAAAAAGTTGAGACCCCAATGTGGGAACAGCTACCTGATATGTTCAGGTACATGGCCCTTAGACAACATCACAGGAGCCCCCATCATGATATAGGGGTAGTAGAATGACTATCTTGAATTATCTAGTAGGATGCAGCATTTGTGAAGTGCATTGAGTAATTTAAGAGTTACTCAGAACGACAGAATTATTTCTGTGAGTCCAAGAATTTTAGCTTCCCAGAACTGTCCGTGGCAGCCTGTCACTGGGGCTGACAATTCCAGTGCACCAGAGAGTATCTTTGACAGAAGAGAGAAATCTATCAAGCAGCTCTGCAATCCAAAAGCACAGTGGTAATGGGCAAGGACCACAGCCAAGGACTAAATAAAACATTGACCATCTTGTAGATGCTGATCACTAGCATAATGAGACAGCTGCAAACATTTTTTCGTCCTTGGATCACGTGACTCAAGATTCAAATTTTAGGTATAGATAGTCTTATTGGCTATCTTGGGTCACATGTCCACCTATGACCAGGGAAAAACAAGGCAATATAATTGCCTGTTCACCAAGACTACATCAACTGAAAAAGGATAGTAACATAAGAAAAAAAACAGATGATATCACAAAAAAGATGGGGTTAGGGATGTCCAGCAAGCAGAAATTAAAACTGTCTACCACAGCTGAATTCACCAAATGGACTTACAAGTTCAAAAACACAAACTGTTGTAAAAAATTTTTTAAATAAACTTTTAAGGCATTAATTCACATACAGTAAAAACCATACATTTTAAGTATACAAGTTGATGACTTTTGTGACTTCTAGCACTGCTGATTCGTTTTTCCTGTTGTAGATTTTCATACAAATGAAATAATGATATAGTATTTTTTAATTCATTCATTCATTAATTTTAATTAATAAATTAATTTTTGAATCGGGATTTCACTCTGATGCCCAGGCTGGAGTGCAGTGGCAGGTCATGGCTACTGCAGCCTCAACCTGCTGGGCTCAGGTGATTCTTCTGCTTCAGCCTCCAAGTAGCTGGAACTACAGGCACATGCCACCACGCCTGGCTAATTTTTTTATTTATTGTAGAGACGAGGTCTGCCAAGTTGCCCAGGCTGATCTCGAACCCCTGGGCTCAGGCAATCCTCTCGCCCCCACCTCCCAAAGTGCTGGGGTTACAGGCCAGCCAATATTTTTAAATATTCAATTTTATTTTCTATTAGCTTCTTAACTGTACCTTTTTTTTTTTTTTTTTTTTAGCCAGGTGCAGTGGCTCCTGCCTATAATCCCAGCACTTTGGGAGGTGAAGGCAAGAGAATTACCTGAGCTCAGGGGTTCGAGACCAGCCTGAGCAACATGGCGAGACCTCGTCTCTACAATAAATCAAAAAATCAACCCGACATGGTGACACATGCCTGTGTTCCCAGCTACTTGAAAAGCTGAGGCGGAAGGATCGCCTGAGCCCAGCAGGTCAAGACTGCAGTAGCTGTGAGCATGCCGCTGCACTCCAGCCTCAGTGACACACTCCTGTAGTCCCAGCTACTCAGAGGCTGAGGCAGGAGGATTGCTTGAGCCCAGGAGTTGAAGACTGCAGTGAGCAGTGATCTTGCCACTGCACTCCACCCTAAGTGGCAGAGAAACCCTATCTCTAAAAAAAAAGAGAAAAAAGAAACAGAAAAAACGAAAGTGGGAAATGTGAACTGTAAAACATTAATTGTTAAGAGAGAGTCTGACTCTAAATAGACTCTGGCTGGGGGCGGACACTCACACCTGTAATCCCAGTACTTTGGGAGGCCAAAGAGGGAGGATCACTTGAGGCCAGGAGTCTGAGACCATTCTGGGCAACATAGTGAGACCTTGTCTCTACCAAAACAAAAGCAAACAAACAAAAAAAAGCCTGGCTAATTTTTTTTTATTTTTTTGTAGAGATGTGGTCTCACTATGTTGCCCAGGCTGGTCTTGAACTCCTGGACTCAAACTGTCCTCTCATCTCAGCCTCCCAAACTGTTGTGATTACGGGCATGAGCCACCACACCAGGCTTCATTTCTCACTTTCTATATAACCCTTCTCCTACTTATTTTACACTTCCTGCTTCACAATGAAATAACTTTATAACAAATAATTTACAAATAAGTTTACCTGGCCTCATGTGCTTTGTAGGTTGTTGTCTTATCCTTCTCCTCTATATTTATTATAAATTCCTCCTTATAGTTGGGTTTTATCATCTTTAAACAGTCATTGTCAACTGGTACAGTGGTTTACACCTGTAACCCCAGCACTTTGGGAGGCCAAAGAGAGGGAATTATTTGAGCCCAGGAATTTGAGACCAGCCTAGGCAACACAGGAAGATTTTGCTTCTAAAAAAAAAAAAAAAATCAAAAAATTAGTGGCATGTACCTGTAGTCCCAGCTTCTCAGGCTCACCAAAGCCCAGGAGGTCAAGACTGCAGTGATCCATGATCGTGCTGCTACACTCCAGCCTGGGCAACAGAGTAAGACCCTGACTCAAAAACAAAACAAAACAAACACACACAAAAAGCAATTCGTGTCTTTTAAGTAAATTACAAGAAGAAATAAAAGCAATGTCTTTTATATTTAGCTGCTTATTTACAATTTTTAATGCTCTTACCTTTCTTCCTATAGATCCAACCATTTGGAAAGATGCAATCATTTTTTGACCAGATTTTTTTCTGTTTTTCTTTTTTTGAGTTGGAGTCTTACTCTATTGCCCAGACTGGAGTGCAGTGGCATGATCACAACTCACCATAGCCTTGACTACTGGACTCAGGCAATCCTTTGTTTCAGCATCCCAAGTATTAATAACTGGGACTACAGGTACATGCCACCATGCCACGTTTTTTCTTTTTAATTGAAACAAGGTCTCACTATGTTGCCTAGGCTGGTCTCGAAGTCCTAGGCTCAAATAATCCTCTCACCTCGGCCTTGCAAAGTGCTGAGGTTACAGGTGCGAACCATTGTGCTCAGTCTCCAAATTTGTTTCTAAGTATGTTGTACTTTACTAATATACATTTCTGCTAGTAGTGACAGTAATTTTCCTATACAAAAATATATATAAGCATACCATATATATATACACACACACAATATAAAAATATATGCAAGTTAAAAATATAATGGAAGAAAATATTATAAGAGCAATAAAAACATAAAATACTGAAGAATAAAGTCAACAAGAAATGAAGGACCTATGTCAGGAAAAGCTACATAGGGGGATGTAAAAGAGGTTTTCACTGAAAGGAGGAATGTGCTTTGTTCCCAGAGAGGAAGACAATATTGTAAAGATGTAATTTCTTTTTGTTTATTGCCAACAATTCCATGTTATTTTTGTGGTCAATACAGAATATAGTTGTACTTAATCTTTTTTTTGGTAAATGACAAATATGACAATCTTTGCTCTTTAATAAAATAATCCCTTTCATATATTAATAACTGGTATATGGTATTAATAACTGATTTTGCTTCAGCTGTCATGGTTTGCATTTTCTATTTGAATATTATTGCTTGCTTGTTTTTCCTTGGAAAAAAAAGTCCCTGATTTGGCTAGATAGAGCTATTGTTTTAGAAGTACTGTATCCTATCTTCATATTTTGGTGGTGAATTTTACCTCTTATAAAGGTTATTGTTATTTTCTGATTATAAAAATAATACAAGCCTGGTGTGGTGACTCATACCTGTAATTCCAGTGCTTTGAGAGGCTAAGACAGGAGAATCACTTGAGGTCAGGAGTTTGAGACCAGCCTGGGCAACATAGCAAGACCCTGTTGCTACTATTAAAATCATAGCCTGGCGTGGTAGCATGTGCCTATAGTCCCAGTTACTCAACAGGCTGAGGGGTAGGGTCACCTGAGCCCAGGAGGTCAAGGCTACAGCAAGCAGTGATCATGCCACTGCACTCAAGCCTAGGCAATATAGTGAGACTGACACACAGAGTAAGGAAGGAAGAAAGGAGGATGGGAGGGAGGGAGGGAAATTCAGATATCTGTCCACACCTTAAAAATTAGAAGATCTGTAATGTGAGGCCTGAGTCTCATATGTTACTGAATGGTGGCTGGCCTCCCTAGATGAAGTGTATGCCTTCTGATTAACCACAGTCACCACCATTCTGTTATTTTTCCAAAGTGGAGGATGAATTTTAGTTTATTATTATAATCTCTGCTTGCACTATTATTTTCTTGCACTAATATTTCTCTGATCCCATGGCTTTCTCACTTTTGTTGAAGACCCAAGAGGGCCATGCTTCAAGAAAAAATGTATGAATGTCTACTTCTTTATTACCTGTCTGGCCCCTGTGGTCATTTGAGTTTTCAATTTCTGTTTAAGTCCTTTTTTACTAGTGGTTAACTATAAATTGTTAACAATTATGATATGAACTGATATTTTTTATGACCATCAAGAAATACTACCTATAATTTTGCTTTTCTATAGAGGATGCTTTTAGCAAGATTTTTTCTACCTTATACCTTACCTCTACTTTTGTTGTGATTTAGTTTGATTGTTGTTTTTTTTATTATATCACTTCTATTTTAAGAATCTTTTCTGAAGAATTTCATTAAACTTCAGAATCACTATCAGTAACTGTGTACTCTATACAGCTGTGAGCTTTGCCAATTTCTTTGCTCATCACTGATTCTTTGATATCATACTCCCCTTTTTTTGAGCTTTTATTACAATTTGTTTTTCATTGTGCTACAGTACTTCCTTCTTGAAAAATATACATATCTCCATTGATAGGTGGTTTGTACTCCCTCAAAACTCATGTCAGTCACTTAGCTGCTCAGTTTCCCCTAAGCTAGGCCTCCCACCCCAAGGATGCAGTGTTCTGCTGGCACACTTTACCCTGAGTGTGATGAGTGGGTGTGAAACTAGCTGACAAGCTAAGACGCTGCCAGAGCAGGAAAGCAAGGAAAATGGTGGAGGGGGAAGGGATTTTGTTGATGTAGATTGACTATTGTGCTGAGCCTTTTTAAAAAAATTATCTCTCTTTGTTTACTGTGAATCCCTAAAATTAGTTGGATCTCAGCCAGCTTTTCTCTCTGGTTGCCTAGGTAAATCGCCACTTCAGAGAGAACCAGGTGTGACAGTGTCAACTCTGATTGTTTCTCTCCACATCTATTGCTACCGCCCTGGTCTAAGCCATCATTATCTCTCATCAGGATGACCCAGCTTCCTAAGATGATCTCACTGCATTCATCCCTGCCGCTCCTTTGCTCAAAACCCTGCAATGGCTTCCCCATTTCAAAGTAAAAACAAAAGTCCTTACAGTGGCCAAGAAGATGCTGCGTAACCTAAAGTTTCCTCCACCCCATCTCATCTCTCTGACCAGATTTCTTACTGTTCTTCTCCGCTCTATTCCAGCCACAGTGGGCACTTTGCTCTTCTGTTCCCTCTGCCTGGAGCACTCTTCCCACAGAAACATTAACTATTAACTTTCTCACCTCCTTCAAGTCTTATCTCAAATGATACCTTTTCAATAGGCCTTCCCTGAACACCTTAAGTAACATTGTCAGTAGCCCTCTAACCCTTTTGCTCCTAATTCTCATTTCTTTTGCTTAATTTTTTCCCACAGTATTTACCATCTCCTAACATATCACATAAACTAGTAATTATTGTGTTTATTATTATTGCCTCTCCTCCTGCTGGAATGTAAGTTCTACCACGGTGAGATTTTTGTCTGTTTTATTCATTGTTCTATCTCCAGGGACTAGAGCGGTACCCAGCCTGTAGCAGGTGCTCAATAAATATTTGTTGAATTCAATGAGTAGGATATATTTAGATAACCATTGGTATCTAAATATTAATTAGGCTTACTGATGCTATTTATGTTACTGGCTCTTCTGTTAGTAATGGATAATGTGAACAATGCTAGTTTATATATATTTTTCTCATAGAGGTCATCTGTAGTAAACTCTCCAAGCACAAGCCTCCTTTTTCATCCCAAATTGAGATAATCCCAAACTTTAGGAAATTGTCTATACAATTGGTTATCTTCATCAAGACTCTAGTCGGACTCAACTTTATGGAAATTACTTAAAGATTAAGGCATGAGAGGGGCTCCTCTTTAGTTTCCAGTAGCAAGACAAAAGTTTTCTTTTTATAATTATTGAATCATTTCATCATAAAATGAAGAGATAGGAGGTAGAATGTGTGTGAGTTGTTCACCACGTTTGGCCAACTCAACATTTTTTTTTTAATACAACAGTACTTAAAATATTCCTGACTTCTAGTTTGAAACAGTGGTTTCAGCAACTGAATTTTTCTGCCAAAAACTTCCCTCTTTGCCAAAACTCCATTATAACAATAGTAAAGGTATTTTTTTAAAGGTATAAGCCAACAAGAATAAAGAAAGTTCACAGGTTCTGAGAGTTATGGGGGAAAAATAAAGAAGACATGAATGGAGACTCAACAGCAACAAAATTTTGGCAATTGGAATGTAGGTAAATGGGTATTAACTGACTTAGTGGACCTACAGAAGCACAAACTTAAGCCATCAATGAAGAACATGAAAACTAACCTGGTTTCTATCAGAGAACTCATGAAAGACTAAAAAATTTGGTGGTACCAGTACCTCTGGGATTGTGGGGAAAGGAGCCAAAAAGAAGAATTAACTGAAAATCTGATTAGCAAATTTTAGCCTCTTTGGTTTCCACCAGCCACATCCCTACAACCTGCCAGGCAACTCTGCTTCCCCATTCTAACAGTTGGAAGTTTATTATTATTATTGTTATTGTTATTGTTATTATTATTTTGAGTTGGAATCTCACACTGTCACCCCAGCTGGATTGCAGTGGCACAATTATGACTCACAACAGCCTCAACCTCCTGGGCTCAGGTGATCCTTCTGCCTCAGCCTCCCAAGTAGCTGGGACTACAGGTGCATGCCATCATGCCCAGTTAATTTTTAAAATTTTTATTTTTGTAGAGACAAGGTCTCGATACATTGTCTAGGCTAGTCTCAAACTCCTGGACTCCAGCAATCCTCTTGCCATAGCTTTCTGAAGTGCTAGGATTACAGGTGTGAGCCACCACAACTGGCCAGAACTTTATTCTTTAGAGAAGGTAAAACACAGGTCTCTGGTCTCGGAGATACTAGGTTCAGTGGTAGGAGTTCTATACGTATTAAAAACAAGTATACTAAGTGAAAATATTCATAATATATGTTGAGTAATTCCTTTCACCTTCAGCCTTCTTTCTGCCTCAGCTCCCAGAATGCCAACAACCAATTCTACCATCTAAGCAGGAGAACAGGCTTCTCTAGGGAGTCCAAACATCCCAAAAGTGCCAAAGAAGGTGATATAAAAGTTCTTCAACAAAACAGCTACATTAGGTTACCATATAGTGAAGGCCATAGTCAACAAGCCCCACCCACTCCAGCCTGGGTGGACAGAGTGAGACTGTCTCAGAAATAAATAAGTAAATAAATAAATAAATGTTAGAGAAAAAAAGAACTATTAGAAATTAAAAACATGATCACATATATTAAAAACTCAATAATTATTTTGGAAGTCCAAGTTGAGGAAATTTCTTACAAAAGTGAAGAAAAACCAAAGTAAAAACAGGAGCTGGAAGAGGGAGGAAAAAATTAAGAGGACCAGGCCAGGAGGAATGACATTTTCAAATATTAGGAGTTATGGGAAAAAAGAGAATAGAAAAAAATAAAATTGAGAAAATAATCAAGAAATAATTTTGGAAAATTTCCCCAAACCAAAAGATAGATAACGCAAGTATCCAAACGGAAAGGGTCTACAAAGTGCCTAGCAAAATGGATGAAAATAGACCTCCATGAAGGAAGTTAGTAGCCACATGTGACTAGTGGCTACCATATTTGACAAATCAGGTCTCAATCAGTGATTCCCAAAGTGTGAGCCCTAGACCAGCAACATCAGCATCACCCTAACCCTTGTTAGAAATACAAATTCTCAGGCTCCATTCCAGATCTACTGAATCAAAAACTCTGACAGATGGCCTCAGCAATCTGTGTTTTAACAAGCCTTTCAAATGATTCTGATACATGTTTAATTTGAGACCCAGCAGTCTAAATTATGGGGTGGGAGAATTATGGTGGGAGACATTTTTTATTCTTAATTCTGTTAAATAAGGAGTACATTCAACAGAGTTCAAAATTCAAAAAAGTGGCCAGGCAAGATGGCTAATGCCTATAATCCCAGCACTTTAGGAGGCTGAGGTGGGAGGACTACTCAAGCCCAGGAGTTTGAGACCAACCTAGGCAACATAGCAAGATCTCATTTCTACAAAAAATAAATTTATCTATATGGGAGGCCAGGCAAGGAGCAATGCTTGAGCCCAGGAGCTTGAGGCTGCAATGAACCACAATGGTGCCACCACACTCTAGCCTGGGCAACAGAGTAAGTCCCTGACTCAAAATAAAATTTTAAAAAATTTAAAAATAAAATGGATTGCAAACATGGCTACAAATTATTTTCAACTCCTTCATTAAGAGGGGAGTGTGCATTCCCAGCCTTGAGTTTGGGCTGGCTTGTGGTTTGTTGGGTTCAACACCATGCTGCAGAAGTGATAGTGATTGTTATGTAGCAAAAGGAAACTGATACACTTCCTCAAGAAACAGTAAGTATGGTGGAATTCATGGGAGAGTAATCATGAGGCAGCTAGGAACTAAGAATTACTAGGCGTAAAAATATATTGGTTTTGGATTTAGTTTCTAAAAATGTCTCTGTTACATATCATTTTCTAAATCAAATTAAACTGGTCTGAGCTCCCAACCTCCAGGATTGATGAAAAATTTAAGATGGATTAGCTGTTGGAAGGGTTCTGCCCCCTCCTAGTGTTATTATCCTAAAGGTAGACCCTATAGGGGTGGGAGGGTTTTAACAGGGCAGTCACTGCCATTTCTGGGGACCTGTTGCTTTGATGAGAAAGCAACAAACAAGAGCTGGAGAGGCTCCTACACCTCTGGAACTGATCCCATTGGCTCACAAACATTCTTTACATCTTTGCACACCTGTGTGATATCATTTAGATAAATTCCCAGAGATGAAATTGCTGAGAGTACGTACGTTAAAAAATTTGATAAATATCGCCAAATTTTCCTGAAAAAAAAAAAAAGCCATACCAGTGGACACCTTCATGAACAGTGTTGTTGGAGATTTTGGAAGCTCCTTTCCCCACCTCCACACCAATCCAGATTAGTGGAGAACATGTACCCCCCAAAATTGGTCAGATGGTAATTGAAGCACAGTTCCATTAATATGGGCAGTACCCCAGTACTCCTAAATTGTAGCTTAGCTTGGGTCTGAGGCTAAAATAGGGCTTCTTATTTACAGCCTGAATACAGATCTTGTGACCCATCTACTCAGGCATTCTTGCAGAGAAATTAGTCAAAAAATGAAATTCCCTTCCTCTTATAAATTAAAGTCACAGATTCAGTCTGATGAGTCTGGTTTCCACCAATGGTAGCTAAATCTAACATCCCCTCTCCCTCCAAATGGTGACACTCCTTTGAAGTACTTCCAAAGTGGATTAATCCTCCCTGCCACAGATGGAGATCTATGTGATAAGTGCACTCAGATTTGTGACAAAGAACTGCAAGAGGTCCCACTTGCCTACCTTATCTCTTATGGTATAGCAAAAGAAACCATCAAGAGAGCAGGGAGACAGCCCACAGAATGGGAAAAAATATTTGCCAACTGTATATCTGACAAAAGTTTAACATCTGCCAGGGGAGGGGGGAGGTCACACCTGATCAGCAAGGGTACCTGCATAATGAACATTTGTATACCTAACGCTGAATTGTGCCATCTTTAAAATCAAAAAGTTCAAGTTAGAAAATAAAAAGTGATTCACACTTGGCCACGTCTTATGCAGAAGACACAGACACTATGGTCTTGGCAACTTCAAGTTTTATTTGCTGAAGAATCTTGCTTGGAGGAAGTTCTGCCATTTTGGACAGTTCATCCAGAAAAACATTATGCTCTCCAAGAGGACCCACCATCTTTGCCTTCCACCTGAGTTAGTCTTCACCTTTAGTTCATCCAACAGATGGTTCACGAGCTCCACATCCCACCATCTTCAGTAACTTCCAGTCATAGGCATGCACCTGGAGGCCATTGCCTCCCACCATGTGTTTGATGGGTCGGTTTTATAGTTTCTTTAGCCACAATCAATACCAGTAATTCATACAAGCAAGAGAGCATCACAGAGGAAATCTGTGTGCCCATGCCAGTCATCTACAAATGCACAGAAATTACTTTTTTTAAGTCACTACAGAGATACGTGATAAAATGTGAGACAAACCCTTCCCTATGACAGACAAAATAGTTCAAATGGATCAGTGATTAAACAACAGCATAATCTTATTCTAGTTGCATTTGGAAATAGGATTTCCCTTGGGGCTTAGCCTCTTTTTCCAATTGTCCCAATGTTATGATCGTTTAGCTCAGGGATTGGCAAACTTTTTCCGTAAAGGGCCAAGTTGTAAATATTTTAGACTTTTTTGGCCGAGTCACAATCAAAGATGTTATGAAGGTACTTATGTAACCATTTTAGATGAAACTGTTTAAAAATTTGAAAGTCATTTTTAGATAGTGGTCCATTTAGAAACAAAACAAAACCAAACAAAGAACAGGTACAGATTGAAATTGGCCAACTAGCCATCATTTGAAAAGCCCTGATTTAGTTGTCTGTGATTTAGTTTCAATAATTTAACACTAGCTGAATGAAGTTTTAAAGAATTTTTTTTTCTAAATTAATTAGAGCATGACCACATTTTACTATGTCCTGGTGACTTGATGTAAGACGTGAAGGGGTTAAACCTCACACAAATTTTACTGAGCTTATTCCAGCAGAATTACGGGGAATTTGGACTCCCTCCACTGTTTCTCTTTGAAATGTTTACTACTTCAGATTTTTGATTTTCTTCCATAGCCAGTTTAACAGAAAACACATTTTCATCAGTCCTTTAGTCTTGCCTGTGTTGGCATCCTTTTGAATCTTAAAAAGAACACTGTCGGCCAATTATTGACAACTATTTTGAAAGCAGCTAGAAACCAGCATTCTTTGGAGGATGTTGGCCTAAATTATTTGAATTCTTTTAACTTATTAATATTTCTTAGATGAGTAAACACTTCCTTAGAGAAATGCCTTTTTGGAATCCAGACTTTTCTTGAAAGATAAACTCTCACAGAGCAACATATGCTTTTGATTCCTAAATATTTGAAATGGATGAGATAATTGTGTGTCCACTCTTTTTCTACATTTGGATCGCGGCTCCAGGAGAAATGCCAAGAGCCATATGGAAGCCTCATCTGTCCAGGATTTGCCCCAGGAATGAGACAACAACTTTTCTTCCCTCTCTGGTTCTACATCCCCACCTCCATTTTCCTGGTTCTCAGTGGGTGACCTCCCCTCACCATGAGGAGCAGAAATCATGTGATCTTGCTGTTTCTCCAACTCAAAGTTTATTGATATCGCCACTGGTCTTTTGCTTTGTTCTCATTTCTTCTCTTTTAACACATCTCATTTCTTAGTTTCTTCTTGGTCCAATACACAGCATCTAACTCCAAGGTGTCACTCTATTCCCTTTCTGTTAATATTTATGGCATTTTCCTTTCTTCTTTTCTACCATTTCTTTTCTTTGGCCATAGGATACTCATATGTCTCCTATCATTAAAAATTCCAATCCTGCCTCAACCCCCCCCATATCTCCTTGCCTTGCATTTTTCTTATAGTAAACATGAGCATATTTTCATATCTTTATAGACTAATTCCCTACATACAGCAAATATGCTCTCTTAGTGTGCTGTTTGTCTTTTAACTTTGTTTATAGTGGTTCTTATAAGTAAGAAGTCATTAAGATTTTTATTCAGTCAAATTCATCAGTTAATGTGCTCATTAATTCTTATTAATTTCTTTGTCAACGTTTTTCCTTTTTGTTTTTTGCTTTGTTTTGTAATCTGATTTGTTTAAGAAATCTTCCCTACTCCAGGATCTTAAAGTTATTCTCTTAGGATGAGTTTGAATTTTCTTTTTAAAAATATTTTGCTCTTCAGTGCATCTAGAGTTTATTTTTCTGTGTGTTAGGTCCTAATTTTATTTATTTCTCCACATGGAACTTGAACTATACCAACACTGTTACTGAACAGTCCATTATTTATTCTTCTAATGTAATTTAATTTAATTCTTCTCTAATTAATACCAAGGACCTAAATATACTTGGATCTATTTCTGGGCTCACTATTCTCTCCTCATCATCTATTTGTATATTGTTACATAATGGTATTTTTGTCTTAATCATAATATATATCTATATATTAACACATATTTGCTATCTGGTAAGAGGGGTCTCACCTCCTTATTTTTCTCTTAAATAACTGTGGTGGTTATTGTTTTCCATTCTTCCATATGAATCTTAGACAATTTGCTCAATTTCATGGAAAACATACTTGGAATTTCTACTGGAATAAAATTTATTTTGCCAATTAAGTTGGGGAGAATTATCTGAATGATATTGAGTCTTTGTGAACATGGTATCTTTTTCTAGTTATTTAGGTCTACTTTTATGCCCTTCTATAGTATCTTGTAATTTTTTCCATAAAGAGTTTGTATGTTTAGTGTTAAATTTATTTTTAGGTATGTTTTTGTAATGATTCCCTATTATATTTTCTTCTTGTGTGATGCTAGTGCATAAGACTGTTAATTTTAATGATCATATATCATTCCTTAATTTCCTTAGATGATAATTTGTAAATTATCTTGGGTCTTTTGTGTGTACAATCATATTGTCAGAAAAATATGTCCATGTTGCCTTCCCCCTCGGAGCATTATATGGTTTCTGGTTTTTCTGGTACTATTGCACTGACTAGAAGATCTCCTATATAATGTTGACCAGCAAGGGTGATGGTGAACTCCCTTGTCTTATTTCTTACTTTAATGAGGATTTTTCTATCGTTTCACCACTAAGAATTATGTCTACTACATGTTTTTAAAAAATGCACTTTATCAAGTAAATGAAATTTATATTATTTTCTTCAGTCCTAGGCTTCTAGAAGTTTTTAAGTCATAAAATAATTTTGAATGTCTTTGAATGCTTTTTTGACATCTAATAAAATGACCACTTGTTTTTCTCTGTTAATTCATTATTAGAGTATTATACATTTTCTAACTGGACAGTCATTGCCATCTTGAAATAAGCCCTATGCTGTCATAATTGTTTGCTGTTTGGCTGGTTTGATTAGTAGACAACAGGAATTGCTTTTCTAGTTCAACAGGTTGAAACTGAAAGGTCTGGCTGAGACTCTAAAATGGCAGATATCCACACAACAGTGAACTTCTAAACAGACTACCTACTATAATTTGGAAAGAGGTGCCTGAAAGCTTGTTAGATGACTCTAATAATCTTCACCTACATCAAGGGTATAAGAGATTCTGGATTCAGAGTTGCAAAAGAAAATTTAGAAGAGCACGTTTCTGTAAAGAGTTACATACGGTATGAGCCATCTGCCCCTTCCCTACCATAACGGCAAGAGTGGGCCTGCCACTGCAGAAGTCTGTGCGTGCTGTTTGCTGCATAGACACATGACAGATGGCACACATAGGGCCCCCAATCCTTTTCGCACTCCTCACAAAGCCATTTGCCTGTGTGTGCTGAGACTGGAGAATCTTCACCTGGAGAAAGAATTGCTTTATAAAATTCAAACCAACAGACTGTTTGGGACAGGTTAACTGCTCCTTTCCTTAAACCTAGGGCAAGGTTAACTGCTCCTTTCCTTAAACCTAAGACTGCTCTGAGAGCTTGCTCTATGTCTTTCAAAGTTAAAAGGACAG
The DNA here is from genome assembly GCA_963574415.1 of Tarsius wallacei. Classification (NCBI taxonomy): domain Eukaryota; kingdom Metazoa; phylum Chordata; class Mammalia; order Primates; family Tarsiidae; genus Tarsius; species Tarsius wallacei. Next base: position 15,685 of record CAUYQG010094370.1, read on the forward strand.
AGTAGCCTTTCCCACCAACCAAGGGGCTAAAAGTGACCTGGCTTGCTGCTAACAGCAGAAGCAGATGGAATCAGCCTTCCTCCCAGAGTGTCAGAGTGAGATGTGTCATATGCAAGGGAGAGCTGACGTGGGATTACCTTAAGTGCTGAAAATAGGACCATCTGGAGGGGCCCACAGACGTCAGCAGAAGACAGCTGAAGGTGTCATGAGATTCCTAGACAACAAAAAGATGAGAAGCTGGAATGGAGACACATCTATCTGCACATAAAGAACTGCAGACAAGAGAGTTCTAGAAAAGGGCGAAGGGAAGGTACCACTGAAACACACACATACATGCACACACACACACGCACACAGAAAAATTCACAAGACAAAGCATTAACTGTAAACATTTCTTAGGGGCCAGGCACGGTGGCACATGCCTATAATCCCAGCACTTTGGGAGGCTGAGGCAGGAGGATTGCTTGAGTTCAGGAGTTTGAGATCCCTGTATCTACAATTCTTTTTTAATTAGCTGAATGTGTTGGCCTGTGCTTGTAATTCAAGCTCTTCGGGAAGCTGGGTGGGAGGATTGCTTGAGCCCAGGAGTTTGAGGATGCGGTGAGCTATGATCACACCATTGCACTCCAGCCTGGGTGACAGAACAAGACTCTTGTCTCTAAAGAAAAAAAAATTAAAAAGTTAAGATTAAAAACAATAAACATCTCATTGGCCCCAAAAGCACATGTCCAGGTTACAACAGCAACGTGCATGAAAAATAACTTTCTGGCTTTCTTTCTCTCTCCTTTCTTCCCTATTCCTTATCCCCAACCTCAGAGGGGTTGTTTAATCATTTAAGTATGGAAGAAGGTGAGCCAGAAGAAGAAGCAGTGAGGTCTGTCTCCCCTCCACAGCCTCTGGGTTCTCACTAAATCCAGCTGCAGCCACAGAGAAAAGATTTATCCTTAAAGCAAGTTTTAATATGAGACTTAACATTCAAATTTCTGAATTGAGATTGGGTTTGATTTAGGATTTTTAATAACCTAGAAATAATCAGAAAAATTAGGAGATTGAATTTTTATCCAGGAGAGGGAAAGAAATCCAACTTTCCAAATATACTGTGGGAAACAAAACAAGGATGTTTTATGATTGCATCCTGTGACTCTTGCTTGTTTAATGTACTGTTAATGCTAGTACAACATTTAGGACTTTTATATTTATGCTCATTAGTGACATTGATCTTTAGTTTTCCTTTCTGATACTATGTCTGATTTCTTATCAAAATTATAATAGCTTTATAGGAGAAGTTGGGCAGCTTTTAACCCTTTTGACATGTTCTCAATTATATAAGGAGGCATTACCTGTTTCTCGAAGATTGGACATGGCAGTTTTGGGTGGGAAGAGAGTCTTGATTACTGATTCAGTCTCTCGAATGATTTTGATTATAATAAGGTCCTCTATTTTCCTTTAACCGATTTTCATATTTTATGAAATTTGTTGAAAGTGTTCTCAATAATGTGAATGTTGAAACGTATGATTCTAAAGTTATTCATGATTTGAGTAGGCATTCCAAATGTGTGTCATATTTCTCATTCCCTTCATCTCATGGGGCATTCGGTCTTGACTCCGTGATGTCAAGTCTGGCCGGCTGAGTCGGTTTGTCCCGTGTGGTGAAGGAGGAGGTTGCCAGTGTGTAGTTAGCAGCCAGTGTGCCATCCTCTCCTGTGAGGTGTCATGGACGCACATGTCGAAATCACACCAACTTCGAATCTCAACCACCCCAATAAGAGCCTTGGAGAGTCACCTGGATACATTAAGGACCTTTTATGAGCATGAACCAGTTTTTATTCTGTTAAGCCACTGAAATCTTTGTATTGTTTTTATTGCAGCATACACTACCTTTCCCTGACTAATAATGCATTTTATTATTTTACATTTCATTTCTTTGCATTCTAATAGTGCCTTCTCCGGCTTCTTCTTAATACGTGTTTTTATAGATATACTGATTTTTCAATGTCTTTTAAAAGAATAAGTTTCTGTATTGATTATCTCTAAATATTTTTTTTCCATTATTTTCTAGTCGTAACTTTTTATTTTCTTTGCTTTCTTTTGTGGTTACTCCATTCTTCCTTCTCTAGCTTCTACAGTTGAATATTTAGCTAGTTTGTAATCTTTCTTGTTCTTTAAACAGCTTATAAATCTATGCCTTTAAAGTTATACATTTTCCTGCTCACCTATATCCTGCAAGTTTTTAAAACTTTCTTTGGAAATTATTTTTAAGAAATTCATAATTTGTACTGTAAAATACTTTTTCCTGTCTTTTAGTGGCTGATATTGAATCTAATTGCAAGTGGTCAGAGGTCATGATCCATAGGCTGTCATCTCTTTGGAAAGTTGTGACCTAAAACTTGCTCAGTTTTCTTTTTTTAATTTATTTTTTTTATTTTAAAAATGTGGGGTACAAATGAGGGTTAGGTACATACGTGATCAGTATAATGCTCAGTTTTCATAATGGTCCTACAGGTATATGAAAGGGATGTCTATTCTCTATATACTAGTTCGGGATTTTATAGGCAACTATTAGATTAAGTTTGGGACTTGAATTGTTTAAATCTCCTGTGTCCTTCCTTACTCGATCTTCTTACTTGATCTCAATTTCTGAGAGATATGTCTACATCTTCCTGTATGGCTGTAGATTTATGTTTCTTTTCTATCTGATTTTGCTTTAGGTATTCAATTTCATGAAAACACTGTATATTGGAAGAGTATTCTTTTTATCCTTTGTAATGTCTTTCTTAAACTAGTAATAATTTAGCCTTTAATTTACTTCTTCCTGATAGTAGTACTTATACCTTTCTTTGTCTATTTTCCTGATACATCTATTCACATAACTTTATTGTCTTTTTTTAAAATTTGATTCTTAAAATCAGCCTAGAACTAGACTTTTAAAAAAATAATCTGATAAGAATTTCCCCCCTACGGAATTGCTATTATGAAATTTTTCAAGCAAAGGTAAAAAGTATAAAGACTCCCACGAGCTGATTACCCAGACTCAATGCTGACAGATGTGTTTCTCATATTGTTTCTCCATTCCACATACTATTTTCTTTCTTTTCCTCTCTCCCTCCTCTCCCCCTCCTTCTCCTTCTGTTTCTTCTTCTGCATGATCTCGGCTCACCATAGCCTCAGCCTCCTAGGCTCAAGCAATCCTCCTGCCTCAGCCTCCTATGTAGCTGGGACTACAGGCACACACAACCATACCCAGCTAATTCTTTAAATTTTTTTTTGTAGAGATAAGGTTGGTTATTTCCAAGGCTGGTCTCGAACTCCTGGGTTCAAGCAATCCTCCCTCCTAGACCTCCCAAAGTACTGGGATTACAAGCGTGAGTCACCACGCCCAGCCAGAAACTGGTAGTTTTGTGTAGAGACTTGATTAGATTCAGACTTCTTATTGATGTTTTGTCCGTTTGTTTGTTTTGGCAAGAGTCATTCTCAGGCAGTGCTGTACCTCCTGCTGCACCCTATTACTAGGCACATAATGTCTGATAGTCTCACTTTAAATGAAACCCAGCTTGTTTTCTCCATTTTAAAGATCTCCACCAACGTTTCAGTTGATGATTTTAACATATTGTGGGTTTTTTTTTTCCTAGGACTACTATTTTATCATGTGCTGTGAATTGGTGGTTTTCTAATTCTGTCATTTCTTTTTCATTTCTTAGCTAGAATTTTACAAAGAAGGGCTTTGTATATTAACGATTTGGTTACCCAAAAATTCAGTTTGTTCAAGAAGGCAAGCTAACAGTTGTATTCTTCCTCTTCATTTACCAATTTTCAGAGTAGTGGTTTGATTCCTAGCATTCTTTCGAGGAGGTAATGAGGCTTATCTTTCAGTATCACTTATGACATCATGAATATTATAGATTGAATATGATAATTTTTAATAAAACTGTGACTTTCATTTAAAAGTTTGTGATTACATACGTTTGACTTATTTCTGCCCCATTTGTTCATGGTTTCCATTTGCCGTGTTTTTCTTTGCTTTCCTCCTTCCTTCCCCTTACCTGCAATAGCCATCCGTTACTCTTTACTTCTTTTTGTTCTCTCTGGGTTTGTGGTCAACATTGACGCCTGAGCATATATACGTAATTTGATAAAGCATAAGGTTCTCCAATGCTTACATCACTCTTACAACCAACACCAGGATCTGAGAACATTTAGACTCGAATCTTCCGTTTCCATCTTCTATGCTAGTTTTGTATATTGTTTACCTTCAATTTTTAAAAACAATTGCAGTTTCTCATTTCTGTTGTTACTTGTTTACCGCCAACACTAATTTATATTTGCCAATGCAGAAAAATGTTCTCAGCTCGTTATTCCTTGCTCTGGTCTGCTGCTCCCTTCTAGTTTAAATTGCCTTCTTCCTGAACCATATTGTTTAGTAGCTTCCTGGTGAAAGCCTATAAGTAATAATTTTTCTAGGTGTTTGTATAATATGTCTTTGCTTTATCCTTACTCTTGAATGATAGTAATATTAGTTATATAATTCTAGGTTGACAGTTATTTCCCTTCAACAATCTCAAGCTATTACTTCACTTTTTCAGCATTTATTTTTATTGATAAGAAATTTTATGTAAATTGAATTGTCATCTTTCATGAGTAATTATTTTTAGGAAGTAAAATGTAGAAAGATTGGAAAGTAAAAAAAATTACGAATGATACAATTGACCAATAGAAAAGCCAATCGCATCTATAGTAAAACCATTTGAAGTACTGCTTAAGAATATTTATTAAGGAAGTTTAATACAGAATTACTTTATAAAAATTAACAATATTTATGTACATCATCTATAACCAATGTCTTTCGCAAAGTAAATGGCATGTATGAAGGCCCAGACTAGAGAGAACGAAGACCATCATGGCCAGAGAGCATGAAGTGGGCTGAGAGAGGAGATGACAGTTGACTTGGTTGGAGAGAAAGAGAGATACAAGTTATCAAAGAAGCATGTGAAGTCATATCAAGGGGTGTGAGTGCAGTGCTGAAAACAACCAGGGGTCCATGGAAAGCTGTTGAGCAGAAGCAAATGATCAGACACATCATTTTAGAAAGACACATGAGGCTGAGAGATACAGGATTGAAGGAGTCAAGACTGAAGACAGGGAGAGTTATGAGAAGGCAGGTGAAATCGGTGGTGGCCTTTAAGTGGATTGTGGGAGTGAGGAAAAAAAGGGGAGGGCACCCCCTGGAAAACTGTACAGGAAGTAGAACTGGTTGAAGGGAGTAAGGGAGAAATCACTAGGAGTGACCAGGATTCTGGCTTAAGCAATTGAGGGGATGGTGGTGTCACTCCTAGAGAAGGCTCTGAAACCAGTTTGGCATGCATTGAATTAGAGCGTCCCACGGGGGACAATTTAAAGACAAACTTGTTGTAAGGACAAGAAGCTCAGAAGAGGGATGTGGATTTCCAGATCCACTACTGGAATTCCTGTCTACAGACAGTAATTGAAGTCACGGAAGTAGCTGACATCAAGTGGACAGAAGAGGTGCCTAGGATATACCCCAAAATCACACATTTGCAGGATGGGTAGAGAAAGAACAGTCAGTAAACCATATAAAAATGAGAAATCAGAGGGATAGGAACAAATCAAGAAAGTTCACATAACTAGAACCAACGGAAGGAAATGCCTCCAGACTTTGGTTTTTTTCTCTACTGTGTCCCAGCACACAAAACAACGTTTGTCACTTAGGAGGTGATCAAGATACATTTGTTAAATAAATGAATAAAGAAAGGACTTAATGTTTTCAGAG
>CAUYQG010094373.1:0-19816 GCA_963574415.1 Tarsius wallacei
GACCTCGACTCTATTAAGGGTCTGTTGATCTTCTGACCTTGGTATATCTTCCTTATTTCCAGCGTTGTATCCTGCACACCAGACATCTTCAGTCAGACCAGGAAATTCAGTAGGAGGCTAACTCCCTATCTGTCATGAGAACAGTCTGGGCGACAGAGTGAGACTCCAACTCAACAACAACAACAAAAACAAAACAAAACAAAAAGTGTAATTTAAATTTATCTGAGCCAGGAAGCACAAAGTACTATTGAATTACATCTTTTGAAAGCATGGATGTTTGAAGACAAAACTAAAAGTTGCAAGGAAGACTGGCTCAAAGGGAGAAAATCCTCTAGAGAATCTTGACTTTGTTTTCTAAATGGGAAGTGGGAATGAAGATGAAAGTAGAGGTGAAACGCAAAAGAAAACAATGCCCACGTAAAACATCATTCTAGGAAATAAAGACACCAGCAAAGAAAACAGAAATAGAAGACACATCCTTACCTGAAGATAATCTAATAATACATATGCAAATGGACCCCAGTGATAAAATATGTAAACCACAATTATAACTTTACAGAAACATTTATAGTTAGAATCCCACCTTTCTTTGAAAACGGGCAGGCACAAACTTTTACTGGGTTAGCAAGTAAGAGAGAAAAAAAAAACTCTAGTTTTTTCTCCCAAGCCAACGAGAACAGAAATTTGTTTTAAACCTCTGAAAATCAAACGGCCAAGGTGAGGTTAAGCTTACTTGGCCTATTAACTGGATCTGAACTAGGAGGACTTATGCCTCTTTGTCAACTGCAACTTTGTAACAAACTCTTAGTCCTCTGTTGGGATAGTAGTGTTGAGGGTTAGTGTGATGCTGAGAAGTTCTGCATCTGACACTACCTTTTCTTTGGGGACGTCTAAGAGAGGGTTCCCTTTATGGGAGGAAAAGGAAAAGAGGGGACCTTGCCGTTTGATGGAGAAGAAGGGAAGAAAGAAGAATGTGTCTTGTTTCTGCTAGCATACAGGAGTCACACAGACATGGGTTCGACTCTGAATCTGTTTCCTCATCTGAAACAATGCAAGAAATCTCTACCAGGGCTTGTTGTGATGGAGACATCCAATGATGTGTAAAGCGATACACAGGAGGCCCTCAAAAAGTCTTTTTTTTTTTTCTCCCCAAAAAGAATAGAAGGAAAGAAAAGTGAGCACCAACAGGGGTACAACTCCGACCACCCAGACCCAGCTCCCACGGGCATTTACCTCCCGGGAGAGCGACTCTGCCTCCGCGCCGGCCGAGCGCCACCGAATCCTCGACGGAGGTCCCTGGTCCCGGCGGGAAGGGGCCACGCCACTCACCTCCGGCGCTAGGAGCGGTAAGCAGGGTCAGCCTTCTGGCCGGGCGGCCGATGTCTTATAGAAGCGGGCGTCGGAGCGGACCAATGGGCGCCAGAGGCAGCCAGGCGGCAGCCAATGAGGAGGGAGCACGGACAGACGTGGGCGGGGTCCTCCCGGAGGGCGGGGGTGAGCCCGCTGGGAGCTGACCCCCGTGGGTGCTGGCTGGCCCCGCCCAGCCGGCGCCCGGAGACTCGTGTCTTAATCTTTATGTGTATCTGACTGGTGTTTTCATTAAGCTAATGTTAGGCTATCCTTAACCACAGAAGTCTGACTAATAGTAAACTCTCCAGAGTTGGAAATTGCCTCCAAGCCAAGATGACATCTGTTAGCGACCACGCGGCAATCGCCCACCTCCCAGACATCTCCGTGCTTCTGGGTTATTCCATAGCCCCGTCGTGCCTCATCATTCATTCCCTTGGTGCCTTCACTTGTTCCTTGAGGCAGAGCGATGGTTGAACTTTTTTGGAAGGAAAATGCTCAGCGTCCTTCTAATTTAAAATGTTTTAAAGCTGCCAGCAGGTGAGCATTTCGTGTTAGCAGAAAATCATGGGACAGGCTATAGGAACAACATGAAACGGAAGCAAGCAAATCGGAATAGGTATTTGTTGGTTGAGGGCTCAGTTGAGTTGCTCCTACTGTGGGACACTCTTCTGCAATTTTTGAAAAGTCAAATTTACTGATGTAATATACACTTTTTTGCAGTGCACAATTCTATGAGTTTTGACAAATATATGCTATTGTGTAATCACCAAGCTATCAAAATATAGAACATTTTCACAATCCCAAGAAAGTTCCTTTGTGTCAATCGTCTCCCCCAACACCCAGCCCCCAGCAACCCCTCATTTCTATCCCTAGAGTTTTGCCTTTTCTAGAATGTCATAGAAATGGAATCGCACAATATGTACAGGTGTTTGGCTCCTGGCACTTCATGTAATGCTTTTGGACTCCATGTTACATGTATCAGTAATTTGTCCCTTTTTTGTTTTTTCTTTTTTCTGTTTTTTTTTTTTTCCTGAGTATAGATGTACTTTATAGTGCAGGACATTTGTAGCTTTCACATGCATTTTTTTCTTTTATCTATGTAGTGATTTTATGAGGCAAATGTTATTTTTATTTTACAGATAAGGAACTGGAAACATGGGGAGCATAATGATCATTTACACTCTTCTGGCACAGGCTAGTTAAGTAAAATCAAGAATCAAGCAAAAGGGCTGGGTGCAGTAGGACATGCCTGCAATCCCAGCATTTGGGGAGGTCAAGGCAGGAGGATTGCTTGAGCCCAGGAGTTCGAGACCAGCCTAGGCAACATAGCGAGAGGCCTTGTCTCTACAAAAAAATGTTTAAAATTAACCAGGCATGGTTAATCTGTAGACCCAGATACTTGGGAGGCTGAGGTGGATTGATCACTTGAGCCCAGGAGTTGGAGGTCATGGTGAGCTGTGATCAGGTTACTGCACTCCCGCCTCAGCCTACCTAGGATTACAGGCATGAGCCACCACGGCTAGCCAATATTTAATTTTTTAATTAGCATTTTTCAAATTATTAGCATGAGGCAAGCATCATTTCAGACATTTGTTCATATGTGAATTCATATCACTGCTAACTTCTCATTCCGGTTATTTTTTCTTATTGGTTTTTTATTTGTTTGTTTGTTTTGTTTGTTTGTTTGGAGTCAGAGTCTCACTCTGTTGCCCAGGCTGGAATGCAGTGGCACGAGCCCACGGCCACCACAGCTTCAACCTGCTGATCTCAGGCGATCCTTCCATCTCAGCCTTCCAAGTAACTGGAACTACAGGCATGCGCCACCACACCCAGCTAATTTTATGATTTATTGTAGAGACAAGGTGTCACCAAGTTGCCCAGGCTGGTCTCAAACCCCTGAGCTCCAGCAGTCCTTTCACCTCAGCCTCCCAAAGTGCTAGGCGTGAGCCACCAGACTCAGCTTTTTCTTATTGTTAAGTAGGGTCTCTCTAGATATTATGGACATTAACTCTGCTATGTGTGTTGCTGTCACCTAAGCCTTTCATTAACGTCATTGAAAGATGTCTTGTATCTCAAAACTTTCTTCTTTTTTTTTTTTTTTACAAAGTTAAATCAATACTTTAGGCTAGAGTTTAGGGAGCCCCAAAACCTCTCCTCCTAGTTCTAAGCCAGACAGAAAGAGACTCATTGTGGAGCAAGGAGTATGAGTTGAAGCAGGGAGATGGGTTGGAAGGCTATGGAAGGAGTCCAGCTAGGACTCCATGGTAGCTGTGGGGTAGAGCGGAGATGAGGAAAACAGAGGACCACCTGAGCACGTGCTTCAGAGATGGAGCCAATAGGATCAGCTCATGGCAGGGGTGGGAGGTGGTAAGGGAAAGGGGGCAAGGACGATTCCTAGATTTTTTACTTGGCAATTGGGTAGGTTGCAGTTCCATGACTAAGATGAGGACTGGGAAGAGGAAGAACAGGCTTGGCAAGGAGGAGAAAATGAAGTTTGCTTTGGACTTATTAAGTTTGGGTGCCTCCTAGCTATTCAAACAAAGATGTCATGCAGGCCTTAAGAAATGGAAGTCCAAACTTCTGAAAGAGATCATAGCCAGAGGAGTAAGTGCAGGGGTCACCAGCATAATGATCATTTACAAAGATAGTCTATAAATTATATGACTGGATGAAATTTCATGGGGAGAAAATACTCCAAGAGACAAGAAAGAGACCAGTACTGAACTCTTGGGGCACACCAAGTTTCAGAGCCTAAAAGAGGAGAAGGGGAAGGCCGAAAAGTAGACATGAAGGAGTGGACACCAAGGGGGAAGGAAACTCAGGTGAATGTGGTGTAACAGAAACCAAGAGGTGAAAGTGTTTCAGGAAGGAAGGAGTCATTACTTGCTTGTAACATTACTTCAAGTTGAGGACAGAGATGTAACTACTAGATGCAGCATCAGGGAAGTCGTTGGGATCCTTGATGAGCAATTTCAGCAGTGTGGAGCAGAGGGAATCCAGTTTACAGGAGCAGAGGTGAGATTAGGCCACAAGATCTTGCCAACTCTTGCAGGAGTTTCGTTGTAAAGGGGAAGAGAAAAAGGTGATAACAACTGGAGGGGAATGTGGGGTAAAGAGAGTGTTTTTTAAGATAAGAAATACTACAGTGGAGTAGAAGAAATTGATGATTTAGGAAAGTTAAGGCAGTAATTGTAGGAGCAAAGTCCATCTTACTGAACCCACTGGTTCTAACAGGTCAGCCAGGAAAGTCCCTTGACTTCCTAGGTATATAATCATATCACCTGAAAATGCACCTGAAAAACATAGTAGCACTTTTCAAAAAATAATTAGCATAAAAGACAGAGTAGTGGTGGTTTGTTGTAGAAAAGGCAAGAGTTGTGATTACAAAGGGGCTTATAGGGTGGCTTCTGAGATGACTGACAAAGTTCTATTTCATCAGCTGGTTAACAGATACAGAACTATTTGCTTTTTAAATAATTCAGTATGATGCACATTTGTGTCATGCAGTTTGTGTTATACTATACGAGAAAGATATTAAAGAAAAACAAAATAAACAAAAAAAATAGCACTTTTTATCCTTTCTTTTTATGTCTTATACCTATTTGCTTTTCATCCTATTGTGTTAGCTAGGGCGTCAGAAAAATGTTCAATACTAACATCCTTGTTTTGTCCTAGACTTTAATGTGAAGGTTTCAAATGTGTCAGTTAAGAACCATGTCTGCTACAGCCATCATGTTAATGAAGTTTTCTCCTATTTCGGTCTACAAAGTGCTTCTTCTCAGAAGTAGATGTTAAATTTCATCAAATGAGTTGTTGACATTTAATAAAATGATCACATAGCTCTTTTTCTTAATCTATTAATGTAGCAAATTACATTAAAGATTTCCTAATGTTAAACCACCCTTGCATTTCTGGGTTGACTCATTTCAGTCATGTAATGAGTCATTTTTTAAATGTATGCTTTTATACATCTTTTAATATAGTGAATTTTACTTGTTGGTCTTTTGTCTGGAATGTTTGCATGCATATTATTAGAAGAGATTGGTCTATAGTTTTCATTTTTGTGTGTGACTATTCTTACCCAGTTTTGCTAACAGGGTTTATTATCTCTGTAGAATTCAGAAATTGTTTACTATTTTCTGTTGCTTTGAGGTAGAGATGGAGATAATTCTTTTACGACATTTTCAATGTGAATATTAGCTTCTTAAGGTTTTCTGACTCCTTTTGGGCTTAGTCTGTAATATTTTCCTAGAAAATTATCCACTATTTTAAAATTTGCATGTGATCATGTTCTTTTGTTTTTTTCTTATTTTTTTCTATATTGCACAAGAGTCGGGAAATGTGCCTGTGTGATTTTTTTATTTAGGAGAAATTATTAGGATGCTCTTTGTGACTTATCACATTATCTAATTTTATGAACGCTCCATCTAATTTGAAAATAATAAAAATTTTCAATTTTGGAGGTATGTAATAATCAGGATAGAGCAAGCAATCTTGCAATGATGAATTATCCCTTTATTACGTTAACATAATAAAGATTTATTTAACTCTCACTCTAAGTTTAACATACACTGGGTGACTCTCTAAGGCAGCCCTTCTCCGTGTGGTTATTCAGGAATTCAGGCAACTTCCAACTTGTGGCTCTGCCATCTCAAACCATGGCTGTTACCAAAAGAGAAGAGAGTTTTGAGGTGGAATACCAGCTTGTAAATGTTTTGGCATTTTACCAATTTGCTGTAACTAATCTCACTTCATTGACTGTAATCTCATCACCCTTCCCTACTATAAGAGAACCGTTACATATAGTCTTCATATAAGCCCAGAAAGAAGATAACAACCAAATGTGGAGAGTCCAAATAGTCTTTATCAAAGGGTACAAAGGTCTACATATGTGTGCACTTAGAGCATAGGAATTGAAAACACTGTAGAGCCAAACATAGTGCCATTTACTTAGCTTGGCAACTTCAGGCAAGTTATTTAACTTTTGCATGCCTTGGTTTCTCCACCTATAAAACCCCGGTCTCATAGGATTGTTATGAGGATTGACTGAGTTCATATATATAAAGCATTTATAACACTACTTGGCACCTAGCAAGTACTATATTTGATAAAGAAATAAAACATACATAAAATCAATGTTGTAAAATATTGATCCTATATGTCTTTACTAACTTTTTTACTCAGTTTGTCCATTTCTGGGAGGTGAGTTTAGTTTTCTCCCACTAAAAAAATTATCCTGGTATTTTGAACAAAATTTGCTTAATATGCTTAGTTGCTCTGTTGTTTGTTATTTTACAGTTGATGATGGTTATATCTTATTAACCATATCACTTGGAGTTATAAAATAGCCCAAGTGTCTCTGTAATGTTTTTCGCCTTGAACTCTATTGTCTTTGTTTTGTAATTCCTGCTATTTTACCACTTACCTAATTTTTCTTTATTCATGCCTTTAATGTGTGTTGTTCTAAGTTTGTCACTTGTAAACAGTCTAAAATTTGATTTTGTCTCTTAAAATGATATTTGTCTTTTAATAATGGAATTTAACCATTCATACCATGGGTATATTGAGTCTTCAAATATATTTTGATTTTTTTCCTTTTTTTTCCCAGTCTAACCTTTGCTACTTGATCAAATTTTCTCTGGTCCATTTTTTAAAATCTAGTAGCTTAGAAATTCTGCATCTTTTTCTTATTTCGATAGTGATTATCCTTGAATGACTGACAAACATATTTAAATGTATATATTCCTATCAGCACCAAGATTAGTCAGTATCTACAACCTCTATCCTTAACAGGACAAGGTATTGGAATGCTTTGGTTTGTCTTTTCCCTTGCCCACTCCATCCTAAACCTCTCAATGTCTCATTCTCTCACTCAACAAATATTTACTGAGCCTCAACTATGTGATAAAATCATTTGGATTTTTATTTACAAATTGTTAGTACATTAACATTTAATAATTGCAACAAATGTCACATTAACATTATCAGTGATTATCTGATCTTACAATTTTCCCTGTTGATTGGTCCACTGTAGAAGACATTACTGTTTTGATGCTCTGTCTCTGTTCCTTTTTCTTCTGTTGACAGAATCCTGGTTTTCCTCTAGGGACTCACTCCTCTCGGTCTCAATCCATTTGCTTTGTTGGACCTGATCCCGCTTCTCCTTCCCCTTCCTCAGTTCTAGGGTAGGCCCAGGACTCTGGACTGGCCTATCAGAGGATTGCAAGCCTTTGGCCAGATTAATTGGTTCAGTGATAGGCACATGACCCAATATGGGGCAATGAGATTCGGGCCCAAGACTTCTGTTTGCAATTTGGAAGAAGGGAGTTTCTTTCTTATCTTTAACTTTGGAGGATAAAAGCCTAGAGCTCATGGTAGTCACCCAGTGGAAGAAGGCTTATTGAGAGTGATGCCAACATGGCATTTACTAAAAGATGCAGAGAAACCAGGACCTAATGGCATTATTTAGACACCTGAAACCAACCATACCTGAAACTTGCTCCTTTTTCATTAAACCATAGGTTTCTGACCCATAAATTACGATTATTTCCTGTCCCATGAGTTCATTTCTTATTTATTTATTTTTTCTTTTTCTTTCTTTTTTTTTTTTTTTTGAGTTGGTGGTCTCACTCTGTCACTCAGCCTCTAGTGCAGTGGCACAATCATAGCTCACTGCAGCCTCAAATCCTGGGCTCAGGCAATCCTTCTGCCTCAGCCTCTGAAGTAGCTGGGACTACAGGTGTGTGCCCCTGCACTGCACTCGGCTAATTTTTTATTTTTTGTCGAGATGAGGTCTTGTTATGTTGTCCAGGCTGGTCTCAAACTCCCTGGCTCAAGTGATCCTCTTGCTTTGGCCTCCCAAAGTGCTGGGATTACAGGCATGAACCACTGCGCACAGCCAGATTCATTTTTTATTTTCTTGAAGTACATCCTATAATTTCTTTTTTCAGAAAGATTGCATGGGATACTTCAAAATAGTCATATGACTGAAAGTTTCCCGATTCTGGAGCCTTGCTTTGTCACTTCATACATCTCCTTGGGAAATAACAAGTAAAGCCAATATAGCGTTTTATATGCCAGCAGTTGATGTTCATGTATTACAAGTAGAAAACGAAGTATTTTTAGGTTTTTTAAAATAGGTTTCAGAGTCGGACAAATATGAATTCAAATTCCAACTCTTTCACTTACGATCTGTGTGATCATTGACATATTTCTTAACCTCTGTGAACATTTCTTTATCCAGAAAGTAAGAGATATTATCTCCTTTGTGAGACTTGTATTAATAAGATAGTGTATGCAAATTTCTTAGATCTGGTTGTAGCATACAATAAGCACAGAGTGATTGTAAGTTTCCTTCCTCTTCCCTTTCTTTATGGTGCTTCAATAAATTTCAACAAAGTATAAAATCACCACAGAGAGGGATATTTATTTTAATACATGTTTTTAACCCCAAGTCCTTATACAAATGGTTTGAAAAGTAGCATGAGCATTCGTGATCTGTGCAATTATTTTTTAAAAGCTATAGTTCCAAGATGTTATACTTCTAAGATAGCAAAAGCATGTTGAATTCTTAGTGATGAGTCATTTAAAAAATGCATCAAATGTGGGTTTATAGTGTCTGGAAGGTACAGGGAAGAACTTTCTTGTTGGGCAGGAGGGCCAAAGCAAAGTGCAGCCTTGCCACACAGTATGCATGCCTCAGAGAGAATCATTCTCTGAAAAATCATTCTCAGGCTGGTCTATAGAGATTTTCATGCCATGTTATATACAAATTGAGTGTCTAACAGGAAGAATAGTTTCAGACATCACAGTATGATTTATCTGTATGGCTAAGAGAAAAAAATCTTTTCAGGAAAAAAAAAAATAGGCCCAAAGTCAAAGTCGTGCTTATTGGGCCTGACAGAGTAGCTTACTCCTGTAATCTCAGCATTTTGAGAGACTGAAAGTGGGAGGTTGCTTGAGGTCAAGAGTTCAAGATCAGCCTGGGCAAAATAGTGAGACCCCCATCTATTAAAAAAAAAAATTATCCAGGCATAGTGGTACATGCCGATAGTCCCAGCTACTTGGGAGGCTAAGGCAAGTAGATCACTTCAGCCCAGGTGGCTGAAGCTGCAGTGAGCCATGATCGTGCCGTGGCACTCCAGCCTGCACAACAGAGCAAGACTCTACCTCAAAAAATAAAAAAAAAGTTGTGCTCATTCTTTTTAAACTATATATTGTGTGCATGCAGTAGACTGAATTCATATATTCACATCTTATAAAGTACTTTCATCTCTGCTGTTTACTTTAGTCCTTAAAGTAACTGAGAATCAGATGGTTTAGTGACTTGTCTAAAGTCACTTGGCTTGTCAATGACATACGTAAACTGGAAACCAGCTCTCTCTCTCTCAGTCCTGTGCTGTTTTACTCACCATGCTACCTCTTCTAAGAGGAAACTTGATTTGAACTCCAGTGAACAAATATGTTACATTTAGCTTGGATTTTTATCATTTAGTTGAAGGAGATCATTGTAAGAAGCTACAACCATCTCCTGGAAACCACAATCACAGTGGGAATCCTCCCTCAGTGTACTGCTGTCTAGGGCACTGTACTTATTCCTTTCTTTGCTTCTCTCCTTGGCCATAAACTCCTTCAGGGCGAGAACTGTGCCTTTCAGCTCTAAAACCCAGGATCCAGCACAGTGCCTGTTTCAGAAAAGTGCTCAATAAATCACTCACTATGTGTTTGTTGAGAAGGAACAAATGAATTAAAAAATGAGCGAGTCTATGTGAGAGAAGTGAAAATGTACTACTAAAAACAAAACGGTCTCTGAAATCCTTAACCAGGAAGGTCAAAGCTCCATTTATATATCTATGAGCATGAAACAGAGGTTGGGCCAGGCGTGGTGGCTGAAGCCTGTAATCCCAGCTCTTTGGGAGGCCAAGGTGAGGGGATTGCCTGAGCCCACGGGTTCAAGAACAGCCTGGAAAACTTGGCGAGATCTCACCTCTACAATAAATAAATAAATTAGCCCGCCATGGTAGTGTGCACCTGTAGTTCCAGTTACTTGGAAGGTTGAGGTGGAAGAATCGCCTGAGCCCAGTGGGTCAATGCCGGAGTGGCCATGAGTGTGCCACTGCACTGCAGCCTGGGTGACAGGGTGAGACTCCAACTCAAAAACAAACAAAAAAAAAGAGGCTGCTTCTTCAAGGCCTCAGATGTTAGACACCATATGGGATTCTATCCATGTTCAAATTAAAATTAATTTGATGAGGCAAAGGGAGGGAGGAGAGAGATCAGACCAGGGCATAATCTCTTGAGTCCTCAAGATCCAAATCTACTAAACCTCCCTCCAAAAAGCATAGTAATCTTCACCACATGACGTCTTCCGTGGGCTCTCATATCAGGTAACACCCAACTGGCTTTATGAGAAGAGCTGTGTACAAGTCTGTTTACACAGAGCATTACCCAAGTTTCAATTCAACTCAGCTTTAAGTCTCAATTACACTTCTAAAAATTACCATTGGAAACCATGCTTCTCACTTGTACATCTTTGCTTCAACATATTAGCCCACAAAATGTTGGCTTGTGGTCATTTCAAATACACTGAGCAAAACAGCCCAGTTAGTGTTGGTCATGACAAAGCCTTCCATTTGCTATGCCTGTCTACAATCACACAGTGAGTGACAAGGAGGACCAGAATCCAAGCCCTCACTTATTTCCAGGAAACCTTTTACCTAAATGTACCACAAAATTAAAGTCTTATTTCACTTTAAGTTTCTTTGGTTTGTTTGTTTATTCTTTGAGTTGGACTCCGTCACCCAGGCTAGAGTGCAGTGGCACGCTCACAGTCATCCCAGCATCAACCTGGTGGGTTCCGGCAACCATTCCATCTCAGCCTTCCAAGTAGCCATAACTACAGGCGCGTGCTACCACACCCAGCTAATTTTTGATTTATTGTAGAGACACGGTCTCGCCAAGTTGCCCAGGCTGGTCTCGAACCCACAGGCTCAGGCAATCCACTCGCCTCGGCCTCCCAAAGTGCTGGGATTACAGGCTGAGCCAATGAGTCCGGCCTCTTTGGGTTTTTGGACTTCACTAATTTGCGGTTCTGAATCATATAGAAACCTCTCAATCCATTACTGAAATAATTTTTGTAAATTTTTTTGGGTAGAGACACTGGTCTTGAATTTCTGGGCTCAAGCAATCCTCTTGCCTCAGCCTCCTGGGTAGCTGGGAGTACAGATGTGCACCACCACACCTGTAGAATTTTTTTGTTTGTTTGGGGGGACTTTTTTTAGAGATAGGGTCTTGCTACATTATCCAGGCTGCATTACTGAGATAATTATGAAAACACCTAATACCATCTGGAAGAATCAAGACATTCTGAAGTCTAGGATGCATGATTTCATAAAAGACAGCGTGCCCCCTGGAGTTGTAGAATGCAGCATTCCTGCTCAAGTTAATAAATCAAACAGTGTGAGAAAGTGCCACTAACTATGAAAATACAGAATGTTCTGAATCATTAGGAAGTGCTGGCTATTCTGATTTTTAGGATGAAGGAGACTATCCTACAGCATGAGAATCAACTGTGTTTGGGGAAGTAGGCCCATCACTTGGGCATACTTGGCCTTCCCCAATGTCTGCTGTCTAATGTTTGTTTGTTTTAAAGAGACACTATCATCCCCTCATTCAGTGCCATCAGCCTTTTCTCCTACAAGTGAAACAGCATTTGTTGGGACTGCAGAGAGAAAAGTCAGTACCATTTGTCTAATCAACGATCTCTGAAGCTTTTATGAAAGGGTATCATTGAATCTACACCAGGGAAAATGAGCAAACTTGACATTTAGCCTACTGTCTTTATTTCTACAACTGAATTCAAGATAGCGTGGCCAAGTTTTCATGGAAATCAGAAAGATTCTGAGAGAATACAAATGTGATTATCAGGAAGAGTCAAGAGATGAAAGTACACCGTGTGGCGGGACAAGGAATGACACTCCTGGAGTTCAAATGGACAGAAAGATCCTAGCTACATGGCAGTAATGCCCCCACACCTCACCCTGGAAGAGGCTAATCACCTCCTCACAGGTGCCAGATATTAGAAGATTTTACAGGCTCCATTGTGGCAGAAATTAATCAATAAAGTTCCAGGCTTTCCCTGCAGAGAGTAGCAGCCATGACCTTAATGCCTTTATTCATCATGGCGGGGGTTCGTTGGAGGGTGTCTGGCTTATGTGTTATGTAACATTTTCCTCAGTGGGCAACACTGCCACGCATCAGATAACCGATCATGCACAAAACCCAGATGTGACCTGCTAAGGAAGTATTTGAAGGGGCCAAGAGGACTCACAGCAAAGGATGGCCAGGAAAAGGAAGCCTCAGAGAACCCCGGAGCAGCCTGTGTACTCTGTAGATAAGGTAGGTAAATACAGCTCACACGGCTACTTAGCAAGTTCAGGGTCACTTCACAATACCGCTAAGGGCCTTCTGCACAGTGAGCTCCATTCTCTCCTCTTCAGGCTGTGTGTGTGCTCACCCCACCGGGAGGCACGGCGACACACTCCCAGGTGTGCACCTGGCCAAACAGAAGAGGAAGCTGCACACTTGGCCATCCTGTCTGCCAACAGGTCTGCATGGGCAGCAGAAATGGTTACTGTTTGCCTCCATAATAAAATCATTGAGTAAATTGTGTAGAGCTTTGAATCAGCCTCATAAGCCACCAGGTAACTCCTTCAGGAAAGGAAGGGGGGATGGTGAGGTGCAGAACTCCAGCGACACAGAAAAGGACCACGGTGTGTCTCTTGCTAAGGCCCTGCACTGGAAATGCCATGAAGGCAGACACTTGAGGCTGACCATGAAACTCAATCCATATAGCACAGAACTCAAGAACAACAGAACTCTGCCACTTATGGCAAGCAATTCTTCCACTCCAAGGTGGGGTTCCCAAAGCGTTGCAAAAATCCTTGGTCATGGGCCAAAAAATAAGGAGACAAAAAACCACACAACATCTGTTGCTTGAAGGGTTTAGCTGTCGTGTGGTGGCAGCCATAAGAGGACTGTTAATCTTCACCTTTCAGCCAAATTACACTTCTGAGAAGCTCATGCTGGCTAAGCAACCCGCTGACTAGACTAAAACCGCTGCAAGGATAGGGAAGGTCAGGTTCAGATTCTGTGCTACCTGACGCTTATTCAGTTTGGGAGCCCTGTCCGTGAAAAATAATATTAAGTTTCAAATTCAAAATTATTAGGCACCTCCCAGGGTCTTGCAAGGGACACAAGCAAGTGAGGGGCCCTTAAACTTGTGCTCCCTGTACGTTAGAACCACTTGGAGAGTTTTTAAAAGTCCCGATTTCCAGTTTGCACCCCATACTGATTAAATCAGAATGTCTAGGGGTGGGAACTGGGCATCAGTATTTTTAGCAACCTCTTGGTGGTTCCAATGTGCATCAAAGTCTGGCAACCATGGCCTTTAGCTTAAGCTTTATTAGCTTCCGGCAAGTCTGCCACTGCCAGGGGAACATAGTTGCCATTCATTTAGCTAACATTTGTGCAGTCATTGCCACATGCCATGCCCTGTGTCCCCAGCACCTAGAGCCGGGCTTGATGTGTAAGCTAGCAATTGGCAAATACTCATCAATTGTGCTCATGAACACTGGTTCGGCAGTGTCTCCTGTTTAATGTCAGAGACCAGCTGTAGCCTGGGTTTGGGACTCTCCAGTTTATCTTCTCCTTTAGATGTGTCAGCATTTTAAGGAATGCTCTAGATTTACCCCAAGATACAGACACTTCATGGCTCCACCATCCATATTAAGTTGCTCCCTGTGGATTCTGGGTATGAAAGAAGTCACTATGCAAGCCTCCTGAAATGGAACGAAATCTCTTTTTATCCACGGTCTCCCTCTTTGTTTTCTTGGAAATGGAGGAATACTGAGTATACCTGACTGAGTATATCTCCTCCTGGGTATATCTCCTCCTACTCATCCCCATTTTGCAGGGTCTGGGTCTCAAAATTCTACTTAGACTGTTCCACGGAGGTGGAGAGAAAGGTAACAGCTTCAGGTTACCCATAACAAATCTGTTATTTCTCTGGAACCCACACCTGTTAGTAGCAGGAAAATCAATAGACCAAAAATCCAACCCAGTTTCAATGTACTCTGGTCCAATCATTTAAACAAGATCCCTTAGGAATTGCCCAGTCTTTAAAGAAAACATCAATAATACAGATTTAGTATCTTAAATAGCTTCCTCCCCAAATGGTGTCTAAGTGTATGAAGGAGACAGGTAGCAACGAGACCTCACAGTGGATGGGAAGAGGATTCTGTTCTTCCCAACCCCAGCCCTTCAGCTTCCAAAGTGCTGGCCGCTTCACTGCATCTGAGGCTGTGTCCTGCAGCTAATATAAATTCAGAATTTTGTCTTGTTTGGTTTGGTGAGGTTCCACAGTGCTCCGAGTGACCAGGCCTCATCACGGTTCCCACTGGCAACCAGCCTTAAGTCTCTCACACATGCATCGTTCCCCAGCCTCCTGGACCAGATCTGCCCTCCCTTCCAGCCTTGGCTGTGGCATCATCATGCCCTCCACGGCAGGCATGTTGACATGTTCACTGGCTCTCAATTCAGTATCAGTATTGCACAGGAACTTCAGGAAGAGCAGGAAAGCTAAATCTCAGAGCCTCCCTCTGCAGGTGGGAGAACGCCAGGCCACAGGTCGGAATGGGAGCAGCCTGAGAGATTTCCTTGTAAAGTCCCACAAGAGGAGTGGGAGCATTTACCTGCTGTCCTTAATCGTCACAGAGGGCAGGCAATGGTGGCAGGTGCTGTTGGGCTGGAGTATACACTGTGGCAAGGCAGCCATCCACTAAATGACCTAGGTATCTCTCACAGCTGTGTAAGCCTCACGTCTCTAACTAGCACTCCAGAGGAAGTGATCTGGACCTCGAAATTTTGGAACATAATGAAATGAACAGCTATTAACTAGCTCCCTTGTTTTCCTCCTATCTTGAATTGTCTCTTCCTGAGTCCCACTAACTTAGCACAGTACTTAACACATGAAGTAGTAAGTTCAAATCACAACATACTGTGGAATGAATGAATGAATGAGAAATGTTCATTATATTTCAGTTTCTCTCTTACTGGTTCAATAAACTTCAACAAAGCACTTAGTGGTCACATATTGGAAGTTTATCTTTGACCAACACCATGACGCTCTCAACAGAATTGATGTTTTATTAACATATTCTCCCACCAAGGACCAAATCCTCTGCCCATTGAAACTCTCCAACCTTACAGAAATCAGCACTAGGTGTAGTTTGTTAGAACTAGTTAAGAGTGATGGTAGGAGCTTAAAAAAGAAAAAAAATAAGCACAATTTTTAAAGCCAGAAAAGAAAGAATAGATTTTAACCAAAGATAAATTATTTTAACTTATAAGTAGGTTTAATGCATAACTTGAATAAGTAAGTTTAGCCCAAGATATTTCCCAACCTCCAGGATGAAGCAGGTAAGCTCACAGTGGCTCCTCTGCATTTGAAATAGACACAAATGAAAGTCACTAGACCAATCCAGTTCTTCTCATGACAATCACATCAACTACAAAACTCCTTTTCTCTGCACTCATGCCCAGGAGCAGACATCCACTCCATAGGACAACCCTCCATGTGTACACGGGGGCCACTGCCCAGTGTTTCTGCTCTACTTTGAACTAGGCACCGCTGTACCCTTCATCACACAACTGCCTCCTCCTCACCATCCAATTACTTTCTTCTAGTTTTTTTTAAATCGAGAATTGCAGAAGGAAATAAACATTTTGGCTACCGTGAGCCTCAAACCCTTGAATCTCTTTCTCATCATGTCTTTAGATGAGAGGCTTGAAGGGGAATAAGAGAGGAAGACTTGTTTTTTTTCCTTTTCAATTAACTTCCATTTCTTTCAAGTCTGAGTAAACTCTGGGTCCAGAACAACCAGGATGATATGATTATGGAAATGATTCATCTCTCCATCAAAGGAGAGCCAGCTCATGGTTACGAAGCAGTTGGCACGTTCCTCTAAAGGGCTTCTGCAGCACGATCCTCCTGGTTTCCCTTGGGGTCACAGGTGCTCAGGGCACACCTCGTAGGAAGTAGACAATTTCCTAACACATAAAATTATCCATGAGGACTTCGCAAGCTGTTCTGGAAAATTGTGCTTTCCCTCCATTGCTCTAAAGAAACAGCCAACCCACATGAAACCATTTTAAAATAGAATGAAAAAGAAAATCTAGTAACATTTTCAGACCAAGGTTCATCTCAAATTCGGACCTTTAAAGACAAGTCAGATATCACTTGATATGGGCAATAAAGGGTACATTTGGAACAAGAAGTCTCCAAATTGCTTTGACAATTGAACACTACAATCATGGAAATAAAAATAATTTCTAGAAGTCATTAGGACAAACGGAACAGTTATCTGGTTTGTTCAAACCTAAAACAAGCTTAAAAAAGAAATTAGGTAATTTAGAGATTTTGTTCCAAGGTCCACAACATCAACAGACTTTTCTTCTTCCAGTGATGACAGAGTACATACGTCTTGGTGATGGGAAGTGTTAATGGATTTAGGAGTTTTCTCTGGAAGTGCTTGCTGATTGGTCAAGTGCTGAGTGCTTGTTCCTTGGTATAGGTAGGAAAAGTCCCAAACCGGTAGCATTTTGAAGAAAGCACACTCATGGATTTGCAAATGCCACCAATTTTCCCAAATACAGTCCCAAAGGGTCAGCAGGCACCATGCGAAACAAAGCTACCTGATCCTACACTGAGTGATATAATAAAGCCATAGCATATGCATTCACTTGAATTGTGGACTAATTATAGATGCAATCCCTACCCACCCACTGCACTTTCAACATACACTCCTTCCTGGAATCAAGCCCATACTTCAGGAAGTCAAACTCCTCCAGGATACCAGAAGCCCCCTTGTTCTTTCCTCCTACTGTCCCATTGTTGGAGTCTGCATGCACATTGGGCCTGAGGAGGAAGGCGTCACTCCGTGAAGGTACTGTTCCCAAAACTCCAATTTCTTATGTAATCATATAAAGCCTGAATTGTAAGGGGGAAAGCCCATAAAAATCATTACAAACAGATCCCATGATGTCAAAGGAAAAACAGCTGGAGAAAGGGAGTTTAATAAGCAGCCTTCTTTTATTACAATACGCCTGACGTCATTGATTATTTATTATTTCCAACACTGAAACACAAAGCCATGTGCTACACTGTGAATCAGGATGAAAAGGATGTGTGGACTCTTCTGAGTATTTTAATATCCTCTTATTGACAGTAGATAGAAGATCTGAACAAGGACTGGGAACAGGAAATGATTTTAGTGATTTCATTACAGTAATAGAGAAAAGCATTTCCAATGGCAGCATTTGGCAGATGGTCTGGTAAGGCTTCAATCTCTACAGCCTGCAGGTCAACAAGTTCAATATTGATACAAGCTCAGTGTATAATTAATGAGGTATCCTAGCAAGCAGAAAAGTTTTTATAAATATGAGCCATAGCCTTAGGAGTGGAACCCAGGAAGCTGGTGTTTAAAAGTTAATTTAAAACCATTTTACAAGGAAAGGTATTTAGAGACAACAAGAAGTTTATAGTAAGACCACAGCTAAAGAGTTCTTGATGTTCTAGAACAAATCAGATTTGCAATGAAATATGAAGCATGGTACATCTTCATTGAGCTCTAGTGTGGTGTAGAATTTTTGGATTTTTGAAACTTTTCAGATCTCATTCATAAAAACCTGTTATCAGTCAATTCACTTTAACCAACATCAAATATCATCCTGGCAAGGCCTCCTTAGAAATAGATTTCCCTGGAACAAAACATTAAGTGTCTGGAAGTTCCTTAAAATGTGAGATTTGTGCAGACATTTACAATTTCCAATGTGCTTTTATAGGATCTCATTTAATACTTAAAATAGTCCTCTAAGGTAGGCATTCTAACCTCATCATCTCTATTTTCTAGGTGAGGATGCGCAGAAAGGCTAAGTGACTTGGTCAAGATCACACTGACCCTTGACCAATGAGTTCTCTTTTTCCTTTCACCAATAATTTGTGGTCTATTTCTGTTCAATATGATCTATTTCTGTTCAGTATTCTGTGTATTCTAACATAAACAAAATATTTCATATACAATGTGTTGTCTTTTTTTGTTGTTAATGTGCTTTTCACTATGCCATACCTGCTCAAACATGGACGTGAATTGTCAAGCCCTTACAGGAAACCTTTCTGTGGAAAGTTATGATTCTGAGTGTCCAATACCAATCCACCACACAGTCGTTTTTCCTGAGCCTCAGATGGAACAGTCTTTTCAAAGGTGAGAATGGTAGATCTGGAGTACAGCTTTCTCAGTATACTGTTTCCTGGTAAACCCAGTCACTAATAAGCTGTAAACCTCTCCATTTGGTCCAATATCTCCTGTACAACCCCTATTTATCTTGTTGACACTGTTAGTCCTTTAAACACTTGTGTTCCTTGGGGCTTTGTCCCAAGTTCTAATCTGTTATCTCGAACTCCACTCTCTCTCACCAGAGTTCCAAGTTTACATGGAAACAGGACATCTCTATTTGGATTTCCAACAAGTATTTAAACCTTAACATATTCAAAAGTGAATACATCTGCTCCCCTCCCACACCTGCAGCTGTTCCTGGGTTAATTCCCTATCATGGTGAATGGCGTCATCAGTCACTCAGTCACCCAAGCCAGAAGTCTAGAATTGACACCTCATTCTCCCCTCAAATCCATGCTCAAATCCCATTGGTTCTGCTGCTAAACCTCTCTGCCTCAGTCCCCTCCTCCTTCAGGCTTTCAGTGTGATTATGACACTGTAAGAGCTTCTCACTGCCTGCAAGGTCACATTCAGCATGGTGATGTGCCATGAGACCGGAGTTTCTCTTTGTCATTGTATTTTACACAAAATCCTCCTCCTCGGTCCCACGAGGCCCATGGTTTAGATCTCGTGGGTACACGAGCCATCAATCAGTTGGCTCTTCAGAATCTTACATCATGGATGGCTTGTGTCCTCTCCAGAACTGGGAGCTTTCTCTACCCAGTCTCCTCTCCTCCTGTAAACTCACAAACACTTTCACATCTTCTTGGTCTGTCACTCATAACCCCATTCCTGGTACTATGTTTTAATCTTAATTAAGAATGAGAATGCAGCCGGGCTTGGTGGCTCAGCCTGTAATCCCACGCTTTGGGAGGCTGAGGTGAGTCGATTGCCTGAGCCCACGGGTTTGAGACCTGCCTGGGCAGGCGAAACCTCATCTCTATCATAAATCAAAAAATCAACTGGGCATGGTAGCGCATGCCTGTAATTCCGGCTACTCAGAAGGCTGAGGTGGAAGGATTGTGGAAGTCCAGCAGGTCGAGGCTGCAGTGGCCAGGAATGGGGTTATGAGTGACAGACCAAGAAGATGTGAAAGTGTTTGTGAGTTTACAGGAGGAGAGGAGACTGGGTAG